>OZ034973.1:26193237-26343237 GCA_964030785.1 Siderastrea siderea
CTGTCTGAGTATAAGCTCGCTGGAGGATGGACTAATATTCATTCTCAACAAATACTCGTTGAGAATCTTAACAGGGATAAAACCGAGCCCTCGGCTACTGAGATCAAAACCTCGTTACCCTCTCTAAGCTGGTAATTTCTGCTCTTGTCAATTTTAATTTTCATAAAACCTTCGTGAAACGATATTTCATTTCTTCTGATTCTGCTAACATCGTCGAATCTAAGGAAACCAGTAAAACACAACAAAAATATAGACAAACATTTCTAAGCACTAGGCAATCAGACAGATCTGATTCGCCTACAATGGCTTTAAGGACTTCTAACGGCAAAGGTTCCTTTCTGTTTGCCCTTTCTGTACCTAGGATTCTTTTGGCCCCCTCTCTAACCCGCCCACTAAGGCGTTGTCCGTTGGGGATTTTAAACCTGCGGATTCATATGCCCATTTAATAGCATGAAATGCTGCATCAACCGAACTGTGAGAATTAGTACTTTCAATTAGAAATTGTAAGTAAAGTGCCCCCGGTAGAGGACCAGCTGGGAAATAATCAAACTTCCCCGACTCAATGCGAAGTCTTTCCATCTGTTAAACGCACGCATGTAAAGGTTGACAGTCTCAGGAGCTCTTGACAATAAAACAGTAGTCTGTAATCTGCTTGTCAGCTCGCTCAGCTCAGGATTCTTAAATCATGCTTCATTCCAAATCCCCTGTTGGAGTACATCTAAAAGAAAAGGGAGAAAAAGAGAAAACTTTAAAAGGGGTAAGAAAAGAGACGCCCAGGGCCCCAAAAGAAATACTTATTGGACTCAATAAAGATCACACAATATAGATAATTCAGCAATATTTTTTTTCATGACACTCAAAAACGAAAAAAAATGAATACCAATGCAAAACGCATGAACACAAAGATGCGATTTAATTCACAGCTGTTGAAATCACAATTGAACTCAATTGCAAGAGTAAAACAATCGCTACTGGCTCATGACATAGCAGTATAGCTCTCAATATGAAAAAGAAAACAGGATGACCATAGATCCCACCTATAAAGGTCTGAAAGTTAGAACATTGGTACAACAGGCGTACCCACTACTTTACATGCTCTAAGATGAGCAATGACTTTGTCAGCTAAACAAACTGACGGCACCAGCCAATTGTTATCAAACCCCCAATCTTGGGTAAAGGCGTTGACTGCCTCAGCGCCGGGCTGGAAGAACCAAGTATTAAGGCGAGCAAGTTTAGCGTTATAGTTAGATGCAAACCTGTCAACTGAATGCTGTCCCCATTTAGAATCTAACACTACAAAAACTTCGTCATTTAAAGAATAATCATCGAAATCTACAATTCTGTTCAAGTAATCAGCCTTAAAATTGATATCTCTAGGGATCCATTTCATCTCCAAGGAAATATTAGAGACAGACACGTCGTAAAGATAGCTAACGCCAAAGTCTGCAAACCTTTGACTTTACTGCCCTGATTAACTATGGTCACAACATTGGCATTATCAGTGAACCAAGCGACCTGCTGTCCGCTCAATTCGTTAGAGAAGCTTTCCAAAGCTAACTGAACAGCTTTTAGTTCCCTCCAAGTGGAACTCTTTGCGCTTTTCTCCGGAGACCAATTTTGCTGAAAAGCTTACCCTCGCTCTGTACGAAGGAACCACATGCGCGATCGGACGAGTCAGAATAAACTATCTTTGTAGGTTTGGTCTCCTTAACCCAAGCTGGTCGGCCGTTTAGAAATTGGGCATTGTGCTTCCAAAACAAAATCTCTTGCATTGCAGGGTCCGTTAGTTTTACGTTGGAGTACCATGACACCTTACCATTCAGGGCCTCATACAATAACCCAGTCATATACATTAACGAAGCTAAATCTTTGGCCTTAACTTCACGGGATTTACATTGAATCATAGAATTAGTGAAACTCTTAAGTTTCGTCATCCTCTGATTAGTTGCCGAAACAATTCCTTGCTTTGTATCCAATACAACGCCTAGCCAGATAATAACCTTTGAGGGTTCCCACTGGGACTTATCTTCATTAATCAAGAAGCCAAATCGAAAAAAATCACAATGCACTTTCAAACTGTTGATTTTAGCCATGATGTTATTCGCGCCTCCGCCCAATCCATCGTCAAGAAAAACAACGATAGGGATTCCATTACACCTCCAGTCTTTCGCTAAGGTTTGAACAATTTTGTGAATAAATAAGGGCGGACGATAACCCAAAAGCCAAAACTGTGAATTGGAAATATTGAATTTTACCGTCCCCAAAATCCCATGCAAGGGTCACAAATTTCCTATGAGCTGGAAATATTTCGACATGGTGGTAGGCCGATTTAAGGTCAAATTTAAATAAAGGAAACCCCTGTGATATAACTTTCAGAGCGAATTTTAAATCCTCACATTTAAATTTCTGTTTGAAAATATACATGTTGATGTGTCTAAGATCTAAAATTAACCTCTTCTTTCCTTAACGATTGCACCGATATGGACAATGGATTAACTATCTCGGGAACAGAATAGAGAGGTTCCACACATTTATTATCAAGAAGTTCTTTAATTGCGTCCGATACAAAAAAGCCTTCTCCTGAATAGCGGATGAATTGTTAGCCATAATCTTGGGAGGGGGAAGGGAAATAAAGGGAATTTTGTAACCTTCACAAATAACGGACAAAACAAACCCGGGGGCACCGAGTTTTTCCTATTCAGAAAAATGCTTAGATGATCTACCTCTAACACAGGATATTGGTTTCCTGTGAGAATCAAATTCGCAAGGTTCCGATAAACCGATTTTCAGGGAGAATGGATCTATACACTCATCAAGAAAATGTCCTGAATTCTCATAATCTAAGAAATAATCAGAGAACAAGAAATCGTCTACACCTTGCTGTGATTGTTGCTCCGCTAGTCATCTGGTACTGCAGGCTCCTCGCAACGCCGTCGGGCATTATGCCCTCCAATGGCCTGGCTTTCCGCATTGATAGCAACACCCCGACTTCACTTCATCTAATTCGTTGCCTACGTTACTCAAACGCCAGAAATTACATTTGCCCTGAGTATGTAAAGAAATGGCGCAATGCAATGTCAGAAGCGTTCCAAGTAGCCTCAGAAACTGTTCAGATAAATGCTCAGCAAGGGAAAAAGCAGTACTACTATCTTTGGCAGGCGAATCAAGAGTGTTGGTGCACATTTAACATTATCTTTGACACAACTTTGACGAGCATCAAAGATACCAGGCTTTTGACGCGAAGCAAAGGTCATCAAAAGTACCTTTCACGCACATTTGAAAGTAACTTTGCAATAGCTTTGATACAGGTCAAAAGTGCACTACATTTGACCCAGATCAAATACGGCCTTTGACTCATGTCAAAAGGTGTCAAAGGCCTTTATCACCTGCAACGTATGTCAAAGGTGAGTGGTAAAGGCGAATTTTCGTGCACTGTTAGTGATCCAATTATCAAAATCAGTTGAGAAAAATTTGGCTTATTAAGGTTTGTTAGATTTTTGGCACGAACACTCCATGCCCCTCTACGGCCATGCAGAATGAAATTTTGAGCATAATTCATGCCATAAAGAAACCAAATTCTTGACGTGAAGCCTTTATTTTGTATTTGGTGAGTGAAAATGAAACATTAAAGCCTAATCAGTTTTATTGTTTAGAAATACCCCGACTCAGATCTTACAAATGCTCTAAGAAGGCCTCTGATTAGCAATACAAACAGCCAGATTTAGCAAAATAAGGGTGAATTTTTTCTTTGAAAACCCAGTACCCATCATAAAACACAAATGATGATGTTCTCACCTAGACATGACAATCATTTTAAAAGATGCTTGAGTTTTTCTCTGTTTTAGCGGAGCCTGCGCACTAGCGCGTCAGCGGGGCACCATTACTAAGGAAGTTTGGTAACCTATCAAGCCAAGAAATTTTGGTGGTGACGTAATAGACACGTGACCGTCCGTCCGTCCGTCCGTCTGCATCACAGGGTCACCAATATGAAGTGGCATACACTGGATATAACCCTGTGCTGAATCCCGTGTTTTTGGCGCAAAATCGCATGTTGACCCGCGTTGTAGCAAAACAAGCAAAGACAACAAAAGTCTTGTGATAATGACATGAATGCATGGTTAAAGGACAAGTACAAGTGGTCAGGTGCGTCAGGGGCGAGAGGAAGACCTGGTGATACCAAAGCTGCAGGCCGATTTAAAAGATCACATAGGGATCATACGCGCGCCCAAATAATTTTTATCGTGATCCAGGGGACTCTTTGGATTGAAGAGAGACGACGATATTTTACGATATTGTCGTCTCAAAATGCCGGTTTGTGATTGGTTCAAGATTTGCCGCGGTAATTTACTGGGTTCTTGCGAAGAGAACCAAACCTTTAACAAATTAATCAAAGGAAGGGCAAACAAGTTGATTAAAATGCTTACTTTGGAAGGTCAAAGTACACTTTACTCATAACAACCCCTTTTTCGAAAAACAACGATAAGAATAGTTTTAAAGCCGTTTTGCCTTTGTTGGCGCTGTTTGTTTACATCCAGCTTGAGCTGTGCACATGCTTATCATGCAATCACGATTCGAGCTTAAAACTCGACAGTCTTCCTTTATTTGGCCGTTTCGTCGACGATAAGTGAACTTGAAAATCTTTGCAAACATGCTGCATCGAAGCTTTTCGATGAAATTGACATTTTAAGCGGGAAAATGCCGTGTTTCGAGAACATTTTTCTTCAAAACAAGGGTGGGAATGTCCCATGTCTTTTGTGCATTTTTTAAAAATTGCTTTGGATACATATGTTTTATATGTTTTTATATATGTATCCAAAATTACACAATTACGTATTTGTCTATTTATGTTGTAATAATAAGTTGCTTATTTTAAGGAATCTTGTATTCTGTTTCAAGCCTACCTCAGAATGATTGTTGGAATCTGAAACTTGATTAAATAATTAATAATTTTTTCAATAAAAATAGATGAATCGCGATAAAAACTAAATTCGATTTTGAGACGGCATTATGTTTATAATGACGCCGTTGGTAGAAATATATTCCCGTATATGGGCTCCGTCGCTTCGCGTCATTATAAAGTCATAATGCCGTCTCAAAATCGAGTATAGTTTATATTATTGGATTTGCTTGCAACATCTGAGCTAACTAAACTGCGCACTAATGCATAGGCGATGAATCCGCGTGTGTTGTACTTGAATGGGAACTGATTCTGAATCGTGCCGGAAGAGCGATTGACCAAGTAGATATTGGAAGGATGACCGTGTGCCCAAAGCATCGGTTTCAACTTACTACGCTCTATAAAGCGAAGGTAAGGGATAGAGACCTTTTACAGGATTGATCGATGTGCGAATCTAATCTGGCATTCTTCGGGCAATGTTGACTTTCCTTTATCGTGCAAATTTAGTGTTGTTGTTGTTGTTGTTGTTGTTGATTTTGCTTAGATGCCGGCTCTCGATCTAGAATTACTTAGGTTAGACACCGTATGTTGCTAACTTGCGCATTTTGCTTTAGGATAAATGCTGTCATCTATGTCATGAAGAAAAAGCACCATCACGTTTAAAGAAAGTGTCTAAAGCATTTAGGTGCACGAGGCGCGTGAGCAAATCCATGGCAGAGAGGATCTACAGGAATACTGGCGTTGTCGTTGCTATAGGCTCCGGTAAATATGAATCTATCATTCTTATTTCTGCCTATCAAACCCAGGGGTGGCGCTTGTCTTACAAACAGGCTCTTGGACTTTCCCGTTTTGAAAACCTCTACCTCGTAAAGAAGATCATTCTAAGGACAAAATAACTTTCATTGCCATTGTTGTAGGACTAGCAAAGCCAGTTGGATGTAAATGAACAATTCACCAAGGAAATTAAATTGCTTCTTTGTAAATTTGTTTTCAAGCTCGAAAACCGATCGTAGTTCGCAAGCGCCCTAGAAGGTTTCCAGTCACGCGAAGGATTATTTGCTTGAACATGCATCATTTGCATGCCTCATTTTTACGTGTGTTCTGATTACCTTTTTCCTTGCACCATTTCAGCCATTTGCAGCTCATGTCGAAGTCTAATTGTTGATGCTCCAGACACAAGAGCTACGGAGAAACATGAAGATCAAGTGACGAAATCTGCACGTTACATCACCAAAGTCTTTACCCAGGCAATTACGTCCACCGCGTATTTCGGCACACTATCGTCTATCCGTTGGATCAGCTTTCTCTGTCCCCAGCAGCTCTTCGCAGGAAGAACAAGTTAGCATGTACTTACCAGAGGGCGATCGGGAGAAAAGAAACCTTGAGGCACTAAACAATGCAATGGCTGTCATACCTGATGGGAAGTTCACCCCATTGCCCCACTATGTTGACTGCAAGTGGGAAGCACTGTCTGGGGCAGTCAGCGAAGAAATCATGTTAAGAGCCGACAACGTGGTTTCTTACGTACTAAACACTATTGGTTCTTCACAGCAGGAGCACCTTTGGGAAGGAGTGGTCAAACGTCATTGTTCTGTTGACGTCAAAATTGGCAACATAACAATCGATGTGGCCGACTCGAAGCGATTTCACTAGCTTACAATGAATGTTCAAATCGGTTAACAAAAACTCGGATATTATCACTCATAAGTGACAGGTTCTCCCAGTCGGAACTCCAGCAGCTTCTTCCAGGAATCTCATTACGGCAAATAAAGAACGCTAGGAAACATGCGTTAGAACATGTACGCGGAGAACCCAAGACAAGGACTGGGATTTTCCGATGCAGGTTGAATATGGAGAAAGGTAGGGTAGGAAGGTAGGTAGAGAACAGTGGTTCGTAGAATGACTGCATCGAAAATCGTCTACCTTTACCTAGAAGAGTGGCGTGATCTTGATGTGGAGCTGCTAAAGGAGTGCACCTGTTTCCGTCTGCTAGAAGTTTTCAGTGCATCAAAGCAAAAATCCTTAAAGAGACATTCGAGACGATAGCCTCAATCGTTGAGGATCTTGGTCGACCCGGTGCAGGTGCAACATGGTCCCGAGACACACTTCGATCTTTAAGCGATCTCAAAAGCGTATACAATTGTCATTTAGGACCGGACGAGCCTTGCACTGATCACTGCACTGTCGGATCCGGTCGAAGAGAAATTTTCAGCTGAATGTAGCCAGCTCATAACCAGGCATACCCGAATGCAAGGGTATTGCTGACGTTCTGAAAGCGATCGAAGACACTCTCAGAAATGAAGACCTGGACTTGAGTGAAAAGCAAAAGGAGAGCAAGGTAGGAGTTAGATCATGCCGTGGGCCATGGGCCATGAAATTACTCCCTATGCACTTCAGAGAAACGCAGTCCCAGTGGTTCGCCAAGCGCGGAATCAGCTGGCACTTTTCCGGCGTCGTTCACAAATCAAACCATCCTGACTGTCCAGCATTATCAGCAACTGAGCACACAGTCCATACATACGTGGTTGCTATTGACACCTGTAAACAGGACTGGTTTTCCGTTTCCTGTATACTCGAAGAGGTCCTTGTCTCTGTCAAAGAATCGCATCAATCAGTATCAAGAGCGATTCTAAGAAGTGACAATGCTGGATGTTACCACTGTAATGCGCTTTTGTCAACTATTAAGAGGCATTCCGTGTAAAAACCGACCGGTCGATTTTCGATGGAAAATAGATTTCTTTCATTTTCTGTGCAGAAGTACAACATTATAAGTAAAGTACAAAAACCGCATTTGTTTGGCTTCATTTGATTTTCTACCTGTTTCAGACCGATAGTTCCGATGCGACCTCTGAACAAGGAAATCCTTCGACCGGAACCCCGATTTTAACACTAAACTCGAGATAGCATAAAACAACACAGAGTTGCCAAAAGCAGCTTATATTTACTCCATGCCTTAAATAGGCTATGTTTATTATTTTCACTGCTAAAGTAACTTGTTCTGTCTTATAGGAATTTTGCTAGAATTTTTTTAGTACACCAACCTACAGACATCACGAACGCCATTGATAAGGTGCCTCCATTAAAATCAAGATTTCTTAAAAGTGGGACCTGACCTACAGCTCATTCTCTGATCAGACAATAGATCAAGGTCTGGTCTAAAAGTAACTATAATAAAATTTGTCGGCACTCGTCATATGGTTATGGAAAAACCTAAACAAAATTAACAAAAACTGCAACATTCACAACTTGACTTAATATAACTCCGTCAATTCAAAGACATTTTGATTTACCTACATTACAACTGAAAGCATTTTAAACCCAAGGCGTATTCAAAAATAGACCATAGAACAGTTTTCGAGCATAACTGGATCAATTTTACCTGAATTACCTCGGAATTCTTCCGAGCTTTTCGAAGTCCACATCGATGAGCGTTAACGGCCAGTTTGTTGTCACGCAATACTCTACATGTGGTACAGCAGCACACGGATTGCCGCTTGAAAAGGCCAAAAGTTCGTTGACATGGAGTCATGGAAGACATAAATACAATAACCTTGTCTTCACCAGCATTTTTTCCAGAGTACTGCGTTCAGTAAGTGAGGTCCAAGATGACTGCTGTGTACGGAAGCCAGAGTACTCCTCGAGTGTTGATGGTTGTTTCGACACTTCAAGCAAAACACCAAACGCTATTCTTCCGTCAGTGGTTGTTACAACGGTCTACAAAAAAAGAAAACCATTCTAACAATACAAACAGTTAAGTACTTTGAACAGATTGGCTACTTTACCTTCGTGCAATCGGTGAAAATCCCTCACGTGCAACGACTGTTTCAAGTGGGAAAAGCAAGTATGTTCATGTTATGTATAGACCGCTGACCATAAGTACTGAGATAAAATTGGCAGCCGCATTTTGGGCGGGATTTGGACGCAGTAAAATCATACTTTTTGTCCAAAGTTGAACATGTTAACAAGGTTATTCCATTTCTTATTGCTGCAAAACCAGTCCGGCCTGTCGAGTTTCTTCGGGGATAAAGACGTAAACTTAACGTTTATAATAATCACGCAGGGAAACAAAAGTTTTGTAAATATGTTGTATACTCTTCTCTACTGTGAACCACTAAACCTCAGCGGTGTTTCTCGCAAAGCGGCGTGCTCCAACTTACCTTACACGTAGACGTCTGCTCTCCAAACTGTAATGAGCCTGCATAAGCAGGAGCCCTAGCCTCATGGGGTAGTAGTGGAGATCAGACTATACACATAGATGTTTCTTGAATTAAAATCGTGGCCAGAACGTTTGGTACACTAAGGAATAAATCTATTACAACGTCAACAAAATATACTGCCTCCCCTCTCCTTGGACAAGGAATCCAACACATCTCGGATAACTTTACAGTTCCGTACTTCAGCATTGTTTTGGAGGTGCGGGGAAAGGCTTCTCTTAGTTCCTTTGGGGGTGCTATGTTATCACCTATTTTTACATTGATTACGAAGAGGATACCAAAAAGTGAAGTTTCTCTAAACTAATTGGCCACGGTCAGTGACGGTTGTACCTTTGTAGTGGGAAATATTGATGTCCATTTTTTTTGGTGGTAGTTTTGGAAGACGACAGATGGGATCTTGACGACAAGAGATGACCTAAACAGTTTTGCTGGAAGCTGCTAAAACATAATGCTCATGCAGCTAGATTTTGTTTGCAATGATAAGGTCTTTAACCAGGTCGGTCAAGTCCTTCCCTTTCGCCTTATCTTAACGATACACTAACGCCAGCTCCGTTTTCTCGGTCACATATTGAGGAAACCAGACAAGAAGCCAATTAATAAGTTCCCGCCACATACCAGCCATTTCATAACAACAAGATGGTCGGACACCCGAAGACCATGTCTGTCCATTATATAGGGTCCTAAACAAAGAGTTTCTTCCATCACCCAAAACAATAAGGAGGGCCACCCAACACCGGGGACAGTGGCATCGTCCCGTGGCTGACGGCAGTTTTGCGGTCGGCTGAGTAGTAGTAGACAGGTTTGAGGCCCAACGCTCCACAAAAGTGCGCGAGAGAAATCGAAAGCTGACTTGATAGTCAGAGCACCTCGTCTTTCGCCTAGCGTGTATTTGAGGGAGATTTCATTTCCGAATCCCGCGTCTACGCCTCTCTGCCGTCAAGTGAGAGAAATATCATCGCCCTTGACCCTTTGAGACCGGTTGCAAAAAATGCATAAGTAGTCTCAATGTATTCCACGAACGAATTTGTCATAGCGTTAAGTAGTCTCAGTGTATTCCACGAAACGAATTTGTCAAAGTGCAAATTTGTCTTAAATCAACTGCCTCCCTTTTATGGATACAAACATGGTTATTTTAACAGCCTGGATTCAGCTACTGAGAGTGCAGGCAAAGTTTCTCGAGCGGCCACTTTATAACTAATTGATATCGCTGCGAAACCTCTGCATGGTTTCAGTCTTGTTTAAGCTAGCTAATAGAACAGCTATTTTTGTTTCAAATTCAGCTATTTTTATTTCAAATTGTCATTCCCACGGCGAATTTTAAGTTGTAGAAATTTGACCCGTTTTTGGTGCTCGTTTCCTTATTCACTTTTGATTTCCTGCTCTCTCGCAGCCTGGAACAAGCTACGAACAGTGCAGTTTGTTGACTGTCTTCCATCAGTACCACCATTAATGACCAGCTAATAACAACTCATTGCCTTCGTTTCAGTACCTTTGAATTGCAGATCCTACTAGGCAAAAGATTGTACCCTATGGCTCCGAAAGGTCACAATTCAGATCTTTATTCCAATTCTTCCGAAGCTCTAACTGATGTGTCTACTGTATAAACTCGCTACCTACTTCATCTTATCTGAGGAAAACTCTTGTTTCTCGGGTTTCTGGCAGATACCACGCAGCTCTTAACAGCCTCTAATTTCATTGGACCTTGGTATCACGCAGTTCTATTGTTTTCAGGGCTAGGGTCCATTGTTGTTTCTGGTGAAGCCTAAGAGAAAAACCAGGGAAGAACTGCTACTCGGACAGGAAGGTAGTGGATAGGGAGCGGGGGGGGGGGGGGGCATGCCACAAAACGTGGCCTCAAGGGGGATGGTCACATCACAAACAAGTGAACACAGCTATGGACATCTGCAATACTTGAATAAAGCAGTTTGATGGACAAATGGTCTTTCCGAAAAAATGGCAGCCATCCTGCTAGCCTGCGAGCAAGCTCTTGCAGGCTATCATCCCGCTTATGCAAATTTGTTTATTAAAAAGGGGGCTGGGGCTGACCAAAATAATCCTGTTTCCCCACTTCCCCTTTAAGATATAAAATGTCCCCTGAACTTTATTAGGTTTAAATGCGTCCGCGCGCCCTACTAATGTCTGGACAGCGGGCTTAACGATAACATTACTCGCTTGAGTATCTACAGTCGTTCGTTGCGCACATGGGGGATTTTCGCCGATTGTACGAAGGTAAAGTGGCCAATTTGTTCAAAGTACTTAACTGTTTGTATTGTTAGAATGGTTTTCTTTTTTTGTAGACCGTTGTAGCAACCACTGAAGGAAGAATAGCGTTTAGTGTTTTGCTTTGAGTGTCGAAACAACCATCAACACTCGAGGAGTACTTTGGCTTCCGTACACAGCAGTCATCTTGGACGTCACTTACTGAACGCAGTACTCTGGAAAAAAAGCTGGTGAAGACAAGGTTATTGTATTTATGTCTTCCATGACTCCATGTCAACGAACTTTTGGCCTTTTCAAGCGGCAATCCGTGTGCTGCTGTACCACATGTAGAGTATTGCGTGACAACAAACTGGCCGTTAACGCTCATCGATGTGGACTTCGAAAAGCTCGGAAGAATTCCGAGGTAATTCAGGTAAAATTGATCCAGTTATGCTCGAAAACTGTTCTATGGTCTATTTTTGAATACGCCTTGGGTTTAAAAT
Organism: Siderastrea siderea; assembly: GCA_964030785.1. Classification (NCBI taxonomy): domain Eukaryota; kingdom Metazoa; phylum Cnidaria; class Anthozoa; order Scleractinia; family Rhizangiidae; genus Siderastrea; species Siderastrea siderea. Next base: position 26,205,051 of record OZ034973.1, read on the forward strand.
GCTTTCAGTTGTAATGTAGGTAAATCAAAATGTCTTTGAATTGACCGAGTCATATTAAGTCAAGCTGTGAATGTTGCAGTTTTTGTTAATTTTGTTTAGGTTTTTCCATAACCATATGATGAGTGCCGACAAATTTTATTATAGTTACTTTTAGAACAGACCTTGATCTATTGTCTGATCAGAGAATGAGCCGTAGATCAGGTCCCACTTTTAAGAAATCTTGATTTTAATGGAGGCACCTTATCAATGGCGTTCGTGATGTCTGTAGGTCGGTGTACTAAAAAAATTCTAACAAAATTCCTACGAGACAAAACAAGTTACTTTAGCAGTGAAAATAATAAACATGGCCTATTTAAGGTATGGAGTAAATATAAGCTGCTTTTGGCAACTCTGTGTTGTTTTATGCTATCTCGAGTTTAGTGTTAAAATCGGGGTTCCGGTCGAAGGATTTCCTTGTTCAGAGGTCGCATCGGAACTATCGGCCTGAAACAGGTAGAAAATCAAATGAAGCCAAACAAATGCGGTTTTTGTACTTTACTTATAATGTTGTACTTCTGTACAGAAAATGAAAGAAATCTATTTTCCATCGAAAATCGACCGGTCGGTTTTTACACGGAATGCCTCTTAATGCCCCAAGCAGAAGGTCAGGCATCGAAGTAATCGGCTATGACTTCCCTGACCCTCGGTCGGGTAAGGACTTATGCGACAGAAAGATCGCCCCATGCAAACAGCGTCTTCGAAATTATGTCGCCGAAAATCACAACGTGGAAAGTGCAGAAGATATAAAGAAAGGCTTGGAATCCCCACCAGGAATTGCAGGAACGAGCATTGCGGTATGCAAGATTGGCCAATCCGCGATGTCAGCAGACAAGATTCCAGGAATAACAAAATATAATAATTTCTCTTTGACATCTAAGGGCATGCGCGTCTGGCAAGCTTACAATGTTGGTGAAGGCATGGATATAGAGGGTCTTGGAATGATCAAGACGTTTCTGGGCTTGAGAGAATTGGGGAGTGGACGAAAGAGATACCGCGTGTTACACGAAAGAAATAACAGGCGAAGGGAAAACACAATGTTACCGAGTCTGTAAGTACTTTTAGCTGCCCTGAACCTGCTTGTATTGCCACCTTCAAGACAATCGAAGAGGCAGATGAGCACATGGACGCTGGCCATCATATTATGACTCCAGAGAAGGAGACCAGATACGACACCGTACGTAGACAGTGGACAGCAGTGGCAACATCAGTAAAGGTGCTAGTCAGAAGATTGGTAAGACAGATTATGTTCTTGTCGCGAACTCAGAACTGAGCAAAGGACGGGCCTTGAAGAAGCAAAAAGCTGCGGTGCGAATATCTCCAAGTGACAAAGAACTCTTGACAAAGTCATTCAACAAGGGAGCTAAACATCTTCATCAGAAAGCCACGCCAGCAGACGTGGTGGAGCAAGTAAAGGAAACTTTCCCAGTTTCAGAGTGGATTGAGGTACAGGCTGTCAAAGGGTACTTTTCTCGGATGGCTTCGCAGCAGAAGGACTTCCATTCAGGGAAGATGAGGGTGAAGACGAAGCGCTGGAGAAAGAGGAGTATGTAGAGCATCTAGCTGAGGTGGCTGAACGAGAGATTAGCCTCAAGCACCCTCTTGTGTATGATGATTTTAATTTTTGCGAACTCTCTACCAAGGGTAGATTAGCTAAGGTGCCGGAAAAGCAAAAACGCAGTCAACTACAGTGATTGTGCGAGTTTTTTGATGTGGAAATTATCGGTCATGGTAATCGTAAAGCATCGTATTACGAACCTCTTATGTATATGGCAAATTCCTGTGATTGCCGCAAGTAAGTCATTGTTCAGATTCTTGGACTACAAACCTACGTCACTAAAACTCAATGAAGGTTGCGTGACTCCTTGACTTGGCCCAGTCCTCGCACTTTCACGACCAAGATGGCGGGCCAGTTGATGCAATAGCAATCTCATCTCGAGGCGTTGTATGGGGTGTTTCAAATGAACAGCAACACAAAATTTTTGTTATTCAGCTCTCCTAACTGTGGATTCCTTCCTTACTGGATGGTTCCATTTATTCAGCTTTATAGTATCTTGGAAATCTGACAGATCATAGGTCACCTGGACGCTGCTCACTGAGGTCGTATGTAGTCTATGTATGGTAATGCTCGTTTACTGATGGGTATTTGCAAGAGCTATTCAGGCTATTAAAAGGTCAGACATAGATTATGTGTTAACAATCGTTTTCGTTAAAGAGCCAGTGTCACCCAAAGTGCTTTGCGCCCCGAGGTACATTTTTCATATATGAAAAATCAGCCATTTTCTTGATTGTTGTGAAGTCTGATTTGTATCTTCTTCCATCGCTGCCGTTAGCCATCCGAAAGCACTAGTGTGAATTTTGACGTGACATTTAAGTGCCGTCGTATCGATTTCGTTGCATATTTCCGAATTCTGAAGTGTTTTCGCGATGGGGAAGGAGATCTTTAAATTGGATGCTTCGTAGGGTTCAGGAAAGCTGAGGAGAAGGCCGAGTTTTCGGCGCTCTGCCAAAGTTGTACGGCTGAGGGAGCCCGTCTATCAGTAGCAGACAGAAAGAAAAACATCTGTGGGTTTCAGCAACAGTACTGACACTGCGTTCGCCGAAATAGTGCTACGTTCGTTGCTGGATGAAAACAGAAGGAACGTTAATTTACATCGTGGTCACAAAATGACAGTAGCTACGGGCCTGTTCCAAATTAATGCTTGTGGTCATGAGCTTGCGGTGTTTTGCTTAATTATTCCTTGTATTTACTCTCTGTTTATGTTTTATGTTTACAAAAAGTGTAAGTAGCTATTCTGGTTTTGCGATCGATGCGATCGATCGCGCGATCAATCGATCGGACTGGAATATATTCATGTGCACGCATTGACTGCGAATTCAGATCTTGAGTAGTTTTCTCCAGTGACATCTAGCGATGAAGACGTCAATATTCTTACTACTTGTTTTTGTTTTATTTTTATATCGAGTGGAAGTGGCTGCTCTGGTTTTACGTACATCGTGATCGATTGATCGGTGAATCGATCGGTTGTTATAATAGCTCCATACGCGTTGACTACAATTAGATCTTGAGTTAATTTCTCCAGTAACATCTAGCGATGAAGATATTTCTGTTTTTAGAGGTTACTATTGTACATATCAGCTCGCTGAAAGGCCAGTTTGCAAGGTATAATTTGCGAAAAGTCCGGCAAACGCGCCAGCCAAACGCAAAAAGCTGTTTCAAAACAAAAACACAAGCGCGCAAAGCACTTTGGGTGACACTGGCTCTTTAAGCTTACTTTATCTTGTATAAGAAAAATGGACCTGACAAAGTATGGAAACTTTCCATGCTTGGAGTATAGTATGTAGGAAAATATGAACGAAAAATATAAATTAGAGAAAAATGGTCATATCTAGGTGAGAACATCATCAATTGTGTTCTATGATGGGTACTGGGTTTTCAAAGAAAAAATTCGCCCTTATTTTGCTAGATGTGGCTGTTTGTAGGGCTAATCAGAGGCCTTCTTCTTGCATTTGTCGGGGTTTTTCTAACCAATGAAACCGATTAGGCTTTAATGTTTCATCTTCACTCACCAAATACAAAATAATGGCTTCATGTCAAGAATTTGGTTTCTTTATGGCATGAATTATGCTCAAAATTTCATTCTGCATGGCCGTAGAGGGGCATGGAGTGTTCGTGCCAAAAATCTAACAAACCTTAATAAGCCAAATTTTTCTCAACTGATTTTGATAATTGGGTCACTAAATTACATACTGGTATAGGTATGGAAGTTATGCAAGAAGATAGGTAAATATGATGACTTTTTTTGAAAAATGGCAATTTTGGGTAGTGATTTTGACCTCAAATTTGACCCAACTCTAGCCCCAGGCCCCTCTCTGTTTAACGGCTTGAGACCAAAGTTACATGTATGAAGTGCAAGCTCCATTATAGTAGAGTCAATGTTCAAATTCATTGGCAGCACAATTTAAACCAGTGGGGTTTTATAGCACTTTCAAAATGCCCCCTGGAAGGCTGGTTTTTTGGTGCTAAAAGGGCAACAAATGGGACGCCCCCCCCTAAAACTGCAGAACTAAAAGTCAGAGAAGAGAGCCAAAGTGGCTTTTGAGATATCTGATCACACCCAACTTCTGTGGCCCCTGGAACACTTTCTCAGACAGGGACACAATTCATGTTGCAGCCGCTACAAATGTACATCTTTCCCCGTTCCTCGCAACGGCTTTACTTTGGAATGAAACTAGAGCAACATTATTTCCTCCGTTATATTCACCTTTAGGCTGCGGCTTTATTCCAGCGTTGTAATTTAGGTTTTACAGTCCATAACAACCTTCACAGAGTTTTTAGCATGCAGTAATTTAAAACTGTTGTAGCGTGGAGGTATTGTTCTAACCACGAAAATCGCTCTTTGACTACTCTTCAAAACAATACCAAAAAGGAAGTGTTGTGCCAAATTTCAAAACTACGGCAAATTTGGCTTCCCTAGCACCCAATTGTCAGGGAAAAGCTACATATGTAAACCTGGTAAATGCCGGACACATCAACCCTCACCCAAGGTTCAGCCCATTTGGTAGGGCGGGGTTCGGTGCGCCCTGGCAAAAAGGAAAATTTGAAGGATAATAAATACAACGCAATAACTTAAGTACTATCCAAGGTAAGCTGGTTTACATACAGATTGTTTTTAAGTTTTTTTTCATCAAAAAGTAGTTGATAGAAACGAACTAAATAACAATGAAAAAAGTGAAGTTTCAAATTAGCCCACACTTATCTTTTGTACTGTTATAAATGCAAGTGCTATACACAGGAAATTGTAGAGCTTAAGAAAATATTTAAACTTGCCTTCATTTCCTAGAAAACATGCGATTTACGCTTTCATGCAAGTGCTAGATGTCAAGCAGCTTTCACGTGATGTTATAAAAATTTTAAATTTACCTCAAAGTGTCAACTTTTTGAAATTGTCTGATTTAAATTTGGCAGTTACTAATACCCTCCAAAAGGAGCCGGCCAAAATGGCAAACTGAACTGATCAACGGACATCCATTATAGCATAGTGAGAGTGTTACGTATCTTCTACCATGCGTTGTGATTATCGGTTGTTTTGGGAGAAAGGAAGACAGTTTTCGTTCGTTAACCAGCAGTGAGTAAAAATGTTGCGATAATCTGTTGTAAGTACAGGGTTAGAGAGAATTCGAAAGGCAGAATTTTCTTTTACCCAGCTTAATAGTAACGTTAGTTTAGTTAAAGCTCCTTAAGCGTGGAACAGCACTCGGTCTTTCCATTCCACTGATATTCCTTGAAACATCCAAACAAGAAATTTCCAAAGTAATGATCTACCATACCCGTGTTTGAATGTCGGTTTTGATTGGCCACAGTTACTGATATGACTTTACAAATAATCTTCGCCACTATCCAGCTGTAATAAGCCCTCAGATACCTCGTTAAAGGAGACAACCCTCGGGCGTAAAAGCAGGGAGGGGGGGGGGGTGGATCCACCTCCCAATGAGGTTTTTCTTGAATTTTTTCCAAGACGAATTATTATCTAGAACTGCCGTTTTCAGTAGCTGTGCACATATCCCTTAGGCAAATTTTGACACAAGTTTGGTGAGAATCGGTTGCCATGGTTACGAGATATGACGTAGCAGGTGGCCAAGCCATTTTTGAAGGAAAAAAGCGTGTTCTTACCCTTTTTAAGTGAAAAGTGCAAACAATGTCAACAAAAAGCAGCAAAATGTTTAATTATGTCATATTTTACATGTCCAGCATCAAAAATTTCCAATTTTTAACGTTTTTTGACAGTTTCTTATTTTCGGTAAAATCCAAGATGGCGCCCAATATTGATTGGTTATTGATTGAATCATGCAGCAAACAACATCAGATAAGCCGAGAGGCCTCCAATGGACCTTGCTTTTGCATTTAGAAGATCTAGACTTCGCTGATGACCTTGCAATTCTCTCAGTCAGGCACGACCATCTGCAGGATGAAACAGACAGACTGAGTAGGTATAGCAAGCAGGCCGGGCTCAATATTAGCACCACCAAAACGCAAGTGATCTGCATCAATAGCGAACCACTTGAGTTCGTAGAAGATTTCAACTACCTTGGCAGCCTAATTAGCAAGGACCATGGAGCCCAGAAGGACATTAAAGCAAGACTAGGGAAAGCCCGCTGCACTTTTGATAAACTCAGACCCATCTGGAAGTTCAAGCAATATAGCCTGAAAACAAAGATAAGACTCTATAACAGCAATGTCAAGACTGTCTTACTTTATGGCTCAGAGTGCTGGCGTATAGTGGAAGGAGACATGGAAATGATCGAAGCTCTCCACAATGGATGTTTAAGGAAGATCTGCCAGATATTCTAGCCTAATAAAATATCCAACGTGGAACTCTTTAAGAAGACAGGCTGCAACAGAATTGTTCTCGAGATCAAGCGTCGACGCTTGCGATGGCTTGGCCACATCCTTAGAATGGGACAAGATTGCATCCCCAAAGTCGCACTCCGATGGACACCACGTGGAAAAAGACAACGAGATCGCCCAAAAGCAACCTGGCGCAGGACAGTAATGTCCGAGCTTGCTCACGTAAATCTGTCATGGGCCGAGGCACAATGGGTGGCAAGAGGTAGGAAGCGCTGGAAGAGTAATGCGAGGCGTTATGTCTCCAAAGGGACGACAAGAAATGATGATGATGATGATGATGGTCGAGAATTCCTTACGTGTCTGGAAATGTAAAAGTCCAAGGATCTCGCATCCTTTCCATTGGAGCGGTTTCCTCATCTTCTTATTCAGTTCATAAAGGAAACAATGTGTCTCCCTTTAAATTCCCTGGGTACATGTCACGTTAATTATATTTACCCAGGTAAATGAAAAGCCCAGCTTCTTTACCAAGGCAAAAGTATACTGGGGAATTCACGTTTACCTAAGGTGTTGTAACCACGGCTCATATAGTGAGCCCTGTGAAGTATCTTTTTCTCAGGACATTGTGAAATAGAGGAGACCGGCAGAACAAAATCATCAAATTTAGTAATCGTTGATAGTCAGTACGGTCTTTGTGGTAGATTGACGGAAGAACATCTGTCAAGCAAAATTATTCAGACCTCAATTGCCTTGAAGACCAAGTGACTTTATTTCCTCTTACTCGATGTTGTTTACATTAAAAATGATTATGGCTGAGACCATTAGCATGTTACTAGTATTAGACAAAGGGAAATTTATTATCTTACACTACATCGAACCTGACATCGTCAGGTGACACTGTCACTTGTCGGAGCACTTTATTACACTGATCTAGGCAAAATTCCACACAATCTTTATCCCTTTTACGGCGCTGCCCACCATCACGCCGCTCCTCGTAGTCCCGCTCTTCATCTATTGAACACTCTTCAAAGCACGTATGATGACACTTCGTATTTTCTCTTGTTGGGCGGACCTCTTCTCTCTTGTGAAGTTCAAAACCTAAATATCAACAAAACAATCGTCCAGATTAGAAATACCAAACTACCCACAAAGGAAGTTATTGAATGGGCATACAAAACTTCTGAGGCATGCCCTGAAGCTGGATAATGAGGGCTTATTAATTTCTAAAACATAAAGTATCTCATGTACTACATTAACTGTTATGTTAATAGTCTGTTTTCGCTTAAGGTTGACATATAGGTTAGACCACAGGATTAATGGTCATGAATATTAGGCACTTAGTTAGAAAAAAGAAAGAAAGAGAAGAGGAAGAGAGAGAGAGAGAGAGAGAGAGAGAGAGAGAGAGAGAGAGAGAGAGAGAGAGAGAGAGAGAGAGAGAGAGAGAGAGAGAGATGACTGAATGAATGAATGAATGAATGAATGTAGCACGCACAATTTATTTTGGTTGTGGCGTATTTACCTGATTTAGCGTATCAAGCGTGCATGGCATAAATAGGCTAACTACTGCTATTACAGCTCTGTCAAATTTTTCTGTGAAGTGTTTACCGGGTTTAGCGTTTTCAATGTATATAGATAGAATGAATGAATTAACTGCTCATACTCCTTCTGCAAAAACTACTACCGTACTACTACCGTAACTAAAGCTGTGGATACACGAGCGATTTTTTGCTTGCGATGGTGATGCGATTTTTTTGAAAATTGTTGCGTCACCAGCGCGCGGAGAAAATCGCATGTGTAGCCACCCTCGAACAGGTGATGCGACAGATGAAAAAATCGCAAGAAATTCAATGAGTTGAATTTTTTGCGACAAAAACACTGACTTTTGTCAGAGGGTGGCTACACATGCGATTTTCTCCGCGTGCTGGCGACGCGACAATTTCAAAAAAATCGCATAACCATCGCAAGCAAAACATCGCCAGTGTAGCCGCGGCTTAAGTTTCTCCTGACTGTTAGCGTTTTTACCGGGTTAAACGTATTCTACGTTTGTAGAAAAAATTTACCACTACTACTTCTGATACTACTACTACAACTAATAATAATTAAGAACAATATTATAATTATAATAAGAACCTTCCCAGAATCCTTTTCACCTGAAAAATTTCTATTGCCAAAATAACTTTATCAGTTTTTAACGAAGTAGAATGCTACGTCATGTGATATTTACACAAACCATGAAATACCTCTGATATCAAACTTAGTGTGGTGACGCCGTTAGTCACGTGACTATGGCCAAAACAGTCTTTTTAGCTTGCTGTGAGTACATGTCGTTATCAACTCGAAAGCAACAAAAGTGGTTAGAAGCACATTGTTATGGGTCATTTAGAAATGGGCGGTGATATTATGGGATATCAAAACTAAGCTGGCTATAAACGACAGAAAAATAGTGGACTAAGTTCTAGATTCAATATCTTCGTCAGCTTGAAGCGCAACTGAACCAAATTTTGTATGTTGATAGAAAATAACAAGAAGATAATTTCCGTGTCAGCTTCGTTGTTGTGACGTCATAGGTCACATGACCAGAGCGCACAGAATATTTCATGTTGATTTAAAAGTACATAAAGTTCAATTAATAAGCAATTTATTCCACTTATCTAGTACATATTTCTCTCGGTTATTTGAAGAGGGCCATTAATCTTTTTTGTTTTAAACGTAAACAGGTCACTATGCACTTAAAAAATTGGGTTGTATCCTGTTCGCCTCCTTTTAAAGTTTAAACTAAAAGAACACTTTTGCCAGAGGCTCAGGTATATGCTCTTTCTAACCACATTGAAACTTTACCTCAGTTTTGTCTTTTTTAAGGCGATAATGCGTGTAATTTTTTCCGAAACCGTGAGAGGCTGGGCACCAAACCGAAGTTGAGAAGCCTGATGCGAGTACCTTGACCCAGAACGACGAGGCGTAAATAAAGCACTGCGCATGTTCGGCACGTCAAAATTTCTTCATTTTGTGTTCGAAGCAGACAATAAATTGTGGGACGTTTTGTTGTTTATGCCGATTTAGTGCTAGGAGATGTTAAAAGAAGAATTCGGTGTGTTTGGCGATAGCACTAAGGTAAGTAAATATAAATTGTGGTTGAAAACTTTGACGGGGACCTATCGGTAGAAATGCCAACGAGCAAAACGGCTTGAAAGACGTTCATCGGATGTTCATTTACGTTGAACTTGAACTTAGATATAAGCCGTGTACGCATTGATACATGCACAGTTGGTGCATTCCATCCTAAGTTAAGATTTCGGTTACAAGTAAGCTTACATGTAAAGCAAAATTTCAAAGTAAACTTGAGTATGATAGTATGGTGTCGGCGAGTTGTTTATTCAGGTTTATTCCCAAATGTAAATTAAACTACGTTTCTTAGTTACTTCCCCAACGAATGAAACACGGTCTCAAACAGAAGCTAAAAGTTGTGTTTTTTTGGTTGGGAAATCTTTTGCTAGAAATGAAAGCATAATCATATCTGTAGTTATAATTTACAAGAAGTACATGTAGGACTTTTGCCAATAAAATATGATGGAGCAGGTTTTTCGAAATCTAAGCGGCTGTCAACATATTCAAAGGTTTTCTGCTTAACGTCCACCAGCCATGTAGGTCAGACCCCCCTTCCCCTCTTCCTTAACGTTCACATGAAATTGTATGTATTCTAGATTTGCCACAAGTCACCTTCTTAAAACCTAGGAGCAAGGTACAAAATAATGGGAAGGAATGATAAAGTGGCGAGAGAATAGTCAGTGAGTTACTTTCTGAAATAATCAACTTTGTTTGCGCGTTGAAAGATTTGGGCTTGAAGTCGTACAAGTCAATGGATGTGGAGCAATACTGCGTTCTTTCAAAAAAGGCTACGGAAAGATGAAAGATAGCAAAGAAAGCGAGAGCTCACAGGAAGCGAGCAATCATCTCAAAGCTCTCAGTCAAGCGAAGAAATGGAGTCTTCTCAAGAAGAAAAAAAAACTTTAGTTCCTTGGTACCGCATACATGAGAAAGTTGTTAATCTCCACTTGGAACAGCTCAGTGCTTTAGCAGAAGAATATGAGCAAAACGGAGATACACCTGTCATGGCTGTCAAGAAAGCTAGGAATGTTTTGCTTCACACTTATAGAAAAGAATTGAGGAAAGAACTGTTAGAATATCTACAATGGATGCATACGATGAAGAAAGATTCCACCATCCGTAAGGCGATGGAAACGCAACGAAAACTTAAAGAGGCAGAAGGATTTGATTGGTTGGAATCAGGTACGCGTGAGGTACACGCGAGGGAAAATTCATCGCATGTATCACACGCGAACCAAGCTTTGAGTAGTTAATAGTTGAGCCTTGTAAACAAATCGTATTGCTATGGAAGAGGTTTGCATGAATAAATTCAAGTTGATTTACTTTTCATTATTATTTTATTATTACTATTATTATTTTTTCTCTCGAAGATATTAGCTCAACAGAGCTATACTGTAAATTCGAGTGAAAATAAAGTTTATGTATGTATGTAGGTAAGTTTCATCTTTATTCGCCTCCTTGATAAATTAAGTCACGCTTCTTGATTCGTCCTGGTTGCACTTAACGCATTCTCTACCCGCGCGCCCGAAATTTGTCGCGAAAAACTGTCTGACGCGCCATTTATTTTTCTGAAGTCGATCAATTTAGAGATGGCATCAATGCAGCCCAATCGTCCACCGTGTCCGAGCATTAATCTTGCAAGGAGTGGATAAACTTGAACAACAGACTATGAGAACATAGGCCAAAGTCCGGCACTTCAAAACTCAATTCCTCCTCGTCTTCGCAGCAAAATTTGAGATATTTAAAGCACCTCTTGACTTGAAGCTGATCGTGAGCTGCATGATCTTTGTTGCAAATCCCACCACTTCCAGTCAACCATTTCGTGATAATTTGCCAATTTGGCTAGAAACTGAAAACGAAGGCAATACTCTATCAGTTTGTTTTGTTAATTCACTCAATTTATCTTCATGGGCAAGTTCTTTGGTACTTGCAACGAGTCCTCTTAGGTCGAGGGACACCTGTATTGGACAGATATACAAGCTATCTGTTTCGTCTCTTTCCAAGTGAAGCCGTTTTGGTTTCGGTGATGAGCCATCAATTTTCGTCCAGTCAACCCTAATACCCTTCTTGTTCATTTCTTAGTGTGACATCCGAGTGATTCACGCAGTCTGTTCCACTTACAAAAATAGTGAATAAACACAGAAACGACAAAAAAGAATGACTGCATTATGCAAGCTCAAACTTGCCCTAACCAGCCCCAACTTGCCCCTGCTTCCCCCATCTTGCTCAAGCTTGCTTCTGCTTGCCCACTGTTTATTATTCTTATGCACATTTACAAATTCAAGGTGTGATATGGCTTATAATTAGGTGCGATTGCGTCTAACCTTTCCCGGAAAAGCCAATATAAAGCGCCTTGGAAAGTCTTCAGAAATCTACTTTTGACTCTGTCTCGTGATATTTAAAAGTAAAAACACTGCACCCAACGTTTTGCCAATTAAAAAGCGATAAACACATAGATGGGAAGAATAGACGAATGTTTCTGTTGAACAACATTTATAGAGGAACAACCAGTTATCAATAGGAACCATTTTACATAGCGCCAATAAAAAGGAACATTTCATCCAAAACGGAACCTATCAATGGGAACAACTGTTCCTCAAATGAATGAAGAGGAACCAATTTTCGAAGCAGAAACAATGACAGAAAGGAACAAGCGTTCCTTTAAAAGAAAAAGAAACGTAAGTAATCGGGAAATAAAGTTTCACGCGCCAGCATAAAGGAACATCTCCTCTAAAATGGAGCACATTAATAGGAACAATTGTTCAAGCCACTCATTTAGAAACAAAATGTCTAACAGATCCTTTCAAGGTTAAACATTCGGAACAAAAGGTTCTCTTTAGCTCTAAATGAACGCTCTGTTCATATTTTCCTCAGAAATTTGTTCCTTTTTAAGCTAAAAGGATGACGCTTATCAGGAACAATTATTTCATAACGGTAACGTTCCCAAATCATATAAAAACACGGACTGCAGACTGCGGACTGCGGACCGGACTGGGTATAAAACACGGACTGATTATAAAATGTGGACTGAGTTTAAAAATTGCTGTACTGTCCCATAAATCTCAAAAAATGCTACTTTTTTCAGTTTTCTCCAGCGCTTTTGAGTTGGGTGTCTTTTATTTACAGTATTTCGTTCAGTAATTTAAAATATGGCTTTGAAAATTCTGAAAATTACTTCCAAATCAGTCAACAACAAGGAACTTTGAATTTATAGGAGGGAGATTAGGTTTAAACACAGTTTTTAACCGACGAAGTCGGATTAGTGCAGTCGTGAAGACCGTGGATTGGTGTGGTCGGTCAAAATACGTCGTGTAAGGCTCATAAGGTGTGTATTTCGCTATGGCCGATGGGATGGGATGATGCGAGAACAAGAGCGGATGAGTTGCCATTTTGAATTGGCAGGTCAAGAAAGGTGACGGAGGTGGTCGACGGAGGTTTGTGCTGACCTCTAAACATATAGAGAAGAAGTTATACACAGACATCAATTAGTACACGCACGCACCATAGGACAAGGGTCCACATAAAAAGTATCGCAGGTATAGGAGCACACGTCCGCCGAGCAGTGTTGGTTTTGGCCGGACTGAAATACCTGTACAATTCTAGAAAGCAAGGAGGACTGACAATAACAGGAGGTGAAGTCCAGTGGCACTGTTGATGCCGGTAGGACCAAAGTGTTGCTGAGACATCGTAAGGATAGAATCGTTCTCAGTAAACGTTATGAAAGGAAAATTCTGGTGTATGTTGTTGTGGTTGCGTTATACTTGGAAATGTCTAGCTGTCAACATTAAGAAAGGTTATTCGCACGTGGGAAATGAATTACTACACGAGGCTGGGTCTTCTTGAATAGTATGGGCGGCACAGAAGGATATACCAGTTAGTCTTTTTAATTTTTGTGCTTCACTTTTGATTTTGAACCGATTCGTTCGATTTTAGAGTTCGAGAAACTGACTTGTTGACTCCGGAGGAGGAAACCGGATTTAACGATTACGTCATAAGACATGCTTTAGAGTGTTTGAGATTAAGTGACGACTTCGCTTTTTACTCATTTCTCCAGATCCTGACGATGTGTTTGTCTTAATCGATAATCATGTTTTTATAGTGCGATATTCACAACATGTACAGTATATAAATACATCGCTCACAACTCTCGGTAAAAGCATGTTCAGTTTTGGACAAATTTATCTTTAAATTTTTATTTCAAGTCAGCAAAATATTCAAAGCGATAAGACAGATGAGCTGAGTCGTCAGATTTTAAACATTACGTCATTCGGTAACGCAAAAGACAAAATACTTTCATAGTTTTCGTCACCCCGGTTAGCACGTTGAGATTCTGACGATGTGTTTGTCTTTATCGATAATCATGTTTTTATAGTGCCCTATTCACAACAGTATATAAATACATTGCTCGCAACTCTCGGTAAAAGCATGTTCAGTTGTGGACAAATTTATATCGACATATAATTTTTTAGTTTAATTCAACAAAATTAAATAGACAGATGAGCTGAGTCATCAGAGTTTAAACGTTACGTCATTCGGTAACGCAAAGGACAAAATACTGTCACAATTTTCGTTACGCCAGCTGGCACGTTGAACCAAGTAAAAACATTTATCGAGGGTAAAGTGGGTCAGAGCGACTGGTAAATGCCTATAAGGCGCTTTCTTGTAACCGGTACGATAGAGCATAGCAATGATTTACTTCGTATTTGCAATCACAATTTGGCTTAAAGAGCCCTTGACATGGGTAAAAGAAACTGTGCACAAAGCGTGGTTCCCAGGCGTGGGGATAAGTTCAATTCTTTTGGGCTGTTACGGTGCCCATACTGATCAATCGTAAAGATGTGGTTACTTTTATACTGGGAAATTCATCGCCCATTTTTTGAAATGCGTCTGTTTTGAGAACTGTGATGGCTTTTTTGTTCAGGGTTTTGAGGAAGCCCGACCAAAAGCCAGCGAAAAATGATCTTGAGTGAAGAATGCATGAGGTCATGGGCGTAGTCTGTGGAGCTGTGTTTGGTGAGGAGAGGGTGAATAATTCAGTTGACCTCCTTTCCAGGGTATTGGTCGCCTTTTCAGTTGGTCAAATTTCAGCGTTAGTTACAGTTGCACACTTTCGCTGCAACTTGCTGTTACAGACGCTTGAATGTTATTGACCTCGCTTGCTTTCTTTTCGAGACGAACCAACACTTCGTCGGTTCTGCACGCATTGCGGGCCTATGTTTGTACAGTGCGGTTGCGAGTGGGATTGTCACACGGCCTAGGTAAGATAAATTACACATTTAAGCTTGGGAGTTTTGGAGTTGCACATTGAAATCAGCTAGAGTACTTTTGAAGCCGATAGCGACTTGCTTACCTGTCTGTCACGCAACAGAGAAACAGTTTTGGAACCCGACGAATTAAATATGTCAACTTCGACTTGCCTCATCCCTTTTCAAGAAGAACAAAACTCTGCTAAACAAAGCCGTAGAACTATTAAATCTGCTAAAAACAGTTTGTCGAAGACCAAATCTTGCTTCCCCGGCCGTTTAAGCAGGTTTCTGAGTCGAACACACACCAGACTGGTGGACTACGGACTGAGTATAAAATGGGACTGAATTTCAATCAATAAGTGTAAAATTGGCTCTTGGACTGTAAAATGAATGGAATCAAGGAACTGAATGTTCATGCGACGACAAATTTCTATTCTCTCAAAAGAGCCGATCCAGATGAAACTTTGAGTTCTTTCCCGGCTGGTTTCTTATTCATTTTGCACTTCTGGTCATGATTAACCTAAGGTCACGAAATAAAAAATATATATATTTAAACGACGTTCTTAATTTTGAAATTCAGATTAAATAGGAAAACCAAAGACGTGGCTCGAAAGTCATCTCCAATGTAGAAGTGCTAAATGTTAGCGATTTTTATTGCACAGTTGAAATTATGTACGCACTTTGAATGTTTACGTTTGTTAGCGTTCGACTCAGACCTGCTTAAAAAGCTTAAACTGCCGGGGAAGCAAGATTTGGTCTTCGACAACTCAAAAGAGCTCCAGAAAACTGAAAAAGTAGCATTTTTGATATTTATCGGTCAGTACAGCAATTTTTAATTCGGTCCGCATTTTATATTCAGTCCACGTTTTATACCCGGTCCGTGTTTTATACCCAGTCCGGTTCGCAGTCCGCAGTCCACAGTCCATGTTTTATACTGACCGAAATCAAAAACGGGAACAGGGCACAAAAATAAAAGTCCATTAAAAAGCCACTTAAATAATGAAAGAACCATGCCAAAGTATCTTATGAATCCCTTTGCTGAATACATGCAACAGCCAAAATTGGAGTGATAAAATCATGGTCAAATGTGCAACATAAAAATTCTGGGAAACGTAGAAGACAGACAGTCAGAAAGAATGAATGAACGAAAGAAGGAATAAACGAAGGAATGAATGACAAACAAAAGCGAAGTTATTAAAAACGCTAATAATGCAGCAAAGATCAAAACTAAAAAGATTCATAGCCAAGGTGAAAAGAAAACATCACATTTAGTGAAAGACCGATTTAGCTATTAGGTTAATTTGCATTATAATAGTCTTTACAAGGAAAAGTTCTGAAGATCAGGACATCTTAAGCAACTTAGATTTCACTGCCCAAAGAAATTGCTATCTCTTTCATGGTCTGGAGCTACTGTAGGTATACTATATGTCTGGTCATTCATCCTCTTTGACGAATGTTTTGTTTACCTTCTCCATCATGTATGTTGGCCAGTTCACCATCTTCTTCACTATCCATTTCGTCTTCCACATACTGCTCTACGTGGTTTTCGTCGTTTATTTGTTCTCGATCATTTTTATCTGCTTCCTCCAATTTGGATATCTCCAATGGAAAATCTGCTAACAAGCTCTGTGTATAGTGTAAAGAAGTCGAGGCTATTACTACCATTTTCGTTCAACCCTGAAGCGTGACGAGTTTTTCGCGTATGTTTACTTTTCAAACTTAACGGTTGTCTGGTTGCGTGTCACGTTTGACCAATGAAACCTTGCGGGTTTTGTTACGAAACTGACAAGGTTCTTGGCGCCATTCGAACATGTTTTGTTCACGTGCTCTGAGACTTTTCAGGTTTTGCCGTACGAAAGTCTTTTAGTTTTTGCGGAGAAGAAGATGAGAAAAAATTTAATTAAAACAAGTTAACAAGTTTGGAAGGAGTTACCGTCCAGGAGTCGCTTTAGATCAAAATTTAAAATGCTCCATCATTGACAGAATTATCAGTGAAGGAGGTGACCAATTTACAGGTTATATTCCGCGGCGTTTTACACAACGAGTTGCGTGACCGTAAACACCGCAAAATAAAGATACTGGGACGAAATGTAGACATTAGCAAAGCCTAAAGAGGCCTGACATCTGAAAAATTACAGGAAGATGACCTTGAACTCATCGAAGTATTGAAAGTCCACTCCCCATCTATCTCCCTTTCCCAAATCATCGAGGAGTTAGAGCAGTTTGGAGCACAACAAATTTCAATGTCGGCCGTTTCGCAGACCATAAAGTTTCAAAGCACGTGAACAAAACATGCTCCCGCGCACGGAAAACCTGAAAAGTTTCAGCGCACGTGAACAAAACATGTTCAAATAGCGCCAAGAACCCTTGTCAATTTCGCGAAACAAAGGCCAACATTTCATTGGTGAAAAGTGACACGTACCCAGACAAAACCGTTAAGTTTGAAAAGTAACATAGGGTTGAACGAAAATGGTATTAACTACAATTGACAGTTTCACTGGGAACATTCTAAACATTCTAAAAAAATCGACACATTGGCTTAAGAATAATTTAAAACATTTATCCCTACATCCCTAAGTGATTTTACTAATAAACCAAAGCGACAAAAACTGGAACGTTATTTTCTTGGATGTTGAAAAGCAAACCTAATAACACAGCAGTAAATTACTGCTGAGTTGATTTTATTGGTTTGACGAATCAGGGGATTTAATTTAAGCTTCGAGAGTTAAAACACATTTGCTCACAAAAGCTGTTAAATTTTGACGCTAAGAAAAATTTGCTGGCCTCTCCTTTAAAAAGGGTAGAGTTTACAAATTGAAGGAAATAAATGAATAATGAATAAATAAATGGCAGCTTTCGAACTTGTCAGATTACATTAAGAAGAAAATGAACTTACTTTGTCAAACTGCTCAGCACAAGAAATGAAAATCATCGATGTGACGACAAACAGGAACAGCACAAAACGAGCCATCACTGTGTGCGAGTGGTCGTTTGAGTCTTCACTCTAGCAGAGGCTTGAGGAAATGACATTAAGGCAGAAAAAGCAGCCAATTTTTATTGAATTCTCGCACCCTTCGTATTCACATCCCTATCGAGATATTTTGTTGTGGATCTATTTTAGGCAAAAATCCTGAAACACTGAGATACATGGCCTCCAAAATCCACCAAACTTTGAATATGGTGTTTCAGTGAAAAGGAAAATTCTTAAAATTTTTGCACAGATATGTAATATTGTTATTTGTGAGTTTCAGTCACGAACAAGCGCAGCACGTGAGTAAAATATTGTTTTTTACTACGAGAAAATAAAATTCATATCTTCAAGCTGCCTTGTAATTTTCTTTTTAATATATAGACAAGAGTATTTCTGCACAAACAGCAGTGTAAAATCGGGAAATGACGTCACCGATATCCTCACTAGTGAGGATATGGAAAATACGCCACTCGAATCCCGGATGTAGTTTCGTATGAGCTTTACGAGTGGTCTGTTTTCCACTAAAACACTCTTGTCTATATAATAAAAAGGTATTTTTCGACTGATTTGAATCGTGTTTTAACCTGGTTAAAATGCTATTGAAACATATTTGGAGAATTTAAAAAACTCCAGATCTTCAGAAAATTTCAAGTTATATTTCAAAAAGTTTTAAACTACTTCAAATATCGCTCCAAATATCCCTATCGAGATATTTGTTGTGGATCTATCTTAGGCAAAAATCCTGAAACACTGAGATACATGGCCTCCAAACTCTACCATACTTTGAGTATGGTGTTTCAGTGAAAAGGAAAATTCTTAAAATTTTTGCACGGATATGTAATATTGTTATTTGTGAGTTTCAGTCACAAGACGTAAACCAAAACATAGCCAAACTCTACCTATATTATGATAACAATGTTTGCAGGGTTGTGGTAGTTAATTTTTACGACTGTTTTTGAACTATAGTATATTTTGTCAGGTCATAGAATTAGAGCGGCGACTGTAAGCACTCGTAGGTTGGACACTAAGGAGTCTCTTAAAGTACAATTGTCTTAAATGCATAATTTTTTATCCGTAAGTTTTATAGAGCGATTTGAAGTGTGTTTATAAACTATTTTGAAACTATTTTTTAATCTTTTTTATGAAATAGATTGAAAATGGGGTGAAAAGTGTATTTTATAGAGGATATTACACGGCGGCGCGAAGGTATGAATTTTATTTTCGAGAGGTAAAAACCATATTTATGAACGAACGCAGCGAGTGAGTAAAATATTGTTTTTTACCACGAGAAAATAAAATTCATATCTTCAAGCTGCCGTGTAATTTTCTTTTGTTATAGAGATAAGAGTACTTTGCACAAACAGCAGTGTAAAAGCGGGAAATGACGTCATCGATATCCTCACTAGTGAGGATATGGAAAATACGCCACTCGAGTCTCGGATGTAGTTTCTTATGAACTTTACGAGTGTTCTATTTTCCGCTACAACACTCTTGTCTATAATAAAAAGGTATTTTTCGACTGAGTTGAATCGTGTTTTAACCTGGTTGAAATGCTATTGAAACATATTTGGAGAATTTAAAAACTCCAGATCTTCAGAAATATCGAAATATAGAAATAAACTACTTCAAATATCGCTCAAAGGAACACAAAGATTGGCATAAGAACAGGATACAAATACTTTTGAAAACATGTCTTAATCTGGAGACTCCTTCTAAATTAGTTTGAAGAGCAATTGTAAAAGTATTTTGTTAAAAATAGGTTTAAAATACCTACAAAATTTATATTTTAATGTATTTTTCGGCTGATTTTAAAGCTATTAAAACCTGATTAAAACATTATCGAAATATGCTGTTTCAAAATATATTTCAATAGTACTTTTAATCGGTTTTAAACTTAGGGGACTGTGAATTGGTACAGAAAATACAACAAAAATAGTACATAAAGTAGTAAATCTGGTATACAAATAGTATAAAAATAGTATAAAATGGCATGAAAACAGCATAAAAATCTCATTAAATAGCTATAGTATAAATTAGTACTAAAATAGTATAAAAATAGTATAAAATAACTTGAAAACAGCATAAAAATAGCATGAAATAGTATAAATTAGTACGAAAATAATATAAAAACAAGATAAAAACAGCATGAAAATAGTATAAGAGTAATACGAAATGGTATAAATAGTATGAAAACAGTATAAAACAAGCATGAAAATAGTATAACAATAGCATCAACATAAAATAGTGACAATAGAAATAAATAATGTCAATATAGGAAGTTATTGTTCTGTGGTGCTCAACTGGTCTTGGCCCTTTCGTTCTGTTTATATTTTTCTGCAAAGATACAATAGAGAAATACCTTTAGGAACAAATTAAACAAATGCACTGTATTTATCCAGTGAAGGCTAGGCCACACCCAAAAATTAATCAGGCATAGGTACCTATTGAAATCCATTGCTTGAACAACCGTTTTAGGAAATGTTGGTCACACAATCGCAGATCGCGTCGTTGTATTAAACATGGAAAAAGATTAAGATTCATCTGCAGTCATGTCGTTCTAATGAGTCAAAGACGTTGTTTGCTGGTCTTGACTGACATGCCGGCGTTGTCTAGCTCGACTTCTATCCTTCCAAATAGATACCTAATTCCTGTTAAAGGCTAATTGTGCTTAGGTTAAAGGGGGAAAGTTTCTTCTCTTGGCTAAAATTTAAGTGTCTGAGAAACTGGGAATGAGGTGCAATTACAACACAGACCTAACAAACACGTGTAGGTGGGCACTAGTACTGTAGTAGTTGAAAAATCGATATCTTTCGTATTTTGCATATATTTAGGTATTGGTAAAGCTAAAAAAATTGATGCGGTTCGTTTTCGCCAGAAGCGCTTTATTTTCAAAAAAAAAAGGAGGGAATCGAATCTCGGGTTCGGGAGGTCAAAATCACAGGAAATTAATCTTGAAAATCAAAACTATGAACTTGCATCGCGCTGGTAATGGAAAGCGCAGAGAAAAAGACATGTACTTTCTATCGACGGAACAAGTCCTTTACATTAACTAGACATTTGTGAAACAGCAGTAGCGAGATCTACCGAAAACAAACAATTCCACACTAAAAGGTAGGTTTTGATGATCACGGAGAAACTGATTTGGAACCTAACTTCTGTGAAATAATTTAACATGTGTCATAATTCTTAATGGTCTCAATCCTAATTCAATAGAGAGCACAAACATTGAATGATCAGCAGAACCTACCTTTTAGTTTGGAATTGTTTGTTCTCATTAAATTTCGCTACTGCTGTTTAGTAATTGTCTAGTTAATTGTCTAGTTGTCTAGTTCTGATAATAAAAAGTATCTATCCTTTTCTCCCCGCTTTAGTTTACCAGCGCGATGCAAGTTTATAGTATTGATTTTCAAGATCAATTTCCTGTGATTTTGACCTCCCGGACCCGAGAATCGATTTCCTCGTTTCTTTCGAACATAAAGCGCTTCTGGGGAAAACGAACCTCGTCAGGTTTCTAGTTTTACCAATACCTAATTATATGCAAAATACGAAAGAAATCGATTTTTCAACTTCTGCCGCCGAATGCTCGATGTTTCCTGAAAGTCGCTGCTATTATTTCACGAACTGTGATAAATCATTTCTTGATTCTGCCCTCTATGCCATGTTCCTGTAGTGAAATTTCACTCTAAAGTAATTGATTTCACTTCAGTAATTTTTGTATGAAACTATACTCTGGATATTGCTGTATATTTGTTAAAGAGCATACCGCTGTTGCCACGTTGACCAGCCGCCGGTGTAAAATTTTCGATGTGAAATTATCAAAACGAAACAAAACACTTTACAGCAGATGGATTTTATCGTTTGTTTCGGAGTCGTATACATACTTTTAGTTAAAACAAATACAAACTTTTTTATTTTGTATTCAAAGAGCAAATTGCTGTAGTATACTGGGGGGATATTCAGATTCGCACAACTATTGTAAAACTAAGGAAGAAATTCAATATAAACCAGGTAAGCACTTGACTGGTGAACTGTTCAAATTGTTCATTATAATTGCAAGGGATTTATTTGTAATTTTTTTCCTCAGTGCGCTAGTGGGCCGTATGCTGCAAATCCTGCAATCTGATTGGTTCTGGGAGCGGAATTTTTCTATCTATGTTCAACGGTCACGGTAACCGTGCGAAAACCATTGGTTGAAAATTGAAAAACTGCAAACCTCGGTTGAGCTGGGAAAAAATTATTTTGATTTATGGCTGAAAGATGCAAAATTTTTTGTCAACTCACAAATCTTACATGTGTTGTAAGTGGATAGTCCAACAATTTAAAAGGCCTTGTAATTCCTTTAAAAAGGCGCCTGAGTACCCGTTTTAATTGTGTGTTAGGTTCGTGAGTTTGTTGTTAATGTCACTTTACACAGAAGTTTACTTTTAAAATTGCGATCACTCCAATGCCGTCTCACTCCGATACCTACTATTACATTTTTCAATTTTCCTCTCTTCGTTTGTCTAGGTTACCTACATTTTAATTCAAGAATGTGTGTTTAACTGGAATTTTGCTTTTTCATCTGCCGTGAATGAAGACAAAAGCTGGCGCACAGTTCGCTTTCATTACAACTGAAATCACACTGAACGGTTTCGCTAAATGAAAAAATTGTTTGACAGTATCCAAAGAACCAAGGCGATGGAAATGCTCCTAAAGTTTGAGTATAGTATACGTTTAAATAAGGTTTTGAATTTAGTTTTCTAAATTATTTGCTTGTAGTTTTTCTTTATTCCCGGCTACGATTCTCTATGTGCATGTTTGTTCTTGAGAAACAACCTTTTATCGAGATGATAGGGTACTTTTTCGTTGAAAAACTAAACTTAAACTGGGAACCCGTCTCAATAAAACTTACGCACGTACCTACAACCTTTTAAGATTATCCTGGAAACTCCCAAATGGTGGAAAAAATTAATATGTCATTTGCATGCCTAGGTCGGTCCACATAGAAAATAAAATGTACCCTGGGTCTTGACACTTCTTGAGTGCAGGCACACGTTTTCCCTGTACGGTCCTTCCAGCTGGTAAATAACATCTATAGTATTGTCCTTGCATTAATAATTAGCAATTTATTTAATTCCCAACCTCGCTCTTCTCCTCTACAACCTCAAGCCCTCCCTAGAATCAGTTAAATATTCACGAACGATTTATGTTAAAAAAGTGTGTTGAATAACAAAAGAAAATGTGTGAATTATGAAATAATTGTGATTATGCATGCAGTTTAAGAGCAATTCTCTGTAAGAATGAAACAAAGTGGGAAATGAAAAATTTTGACCCCCCCAACTTAAATTTGTGTAGATATCCATGGGGGATGTTCAAAAATGACCATTATTGAGGTCATAACTAAATTGTTGCCATGGTAACAGCAAATGTTTGTTGACGCCCGAGAACCCAATTTTGAAGTCAAAAACTGTTGTGAAAACTGCAGAATTTAAAACGTTATTTCTCAGGTTTATTAAAACATTACAATTCGAGACTTGGGACAAATGTAAAACCACTATCCTAGTTTCTTTCCATGTATACGGCTTTTCATTACGTTTATCGTAAACAAAATAAACGGCGAATTAACTACACCGTGTCTCGCCATTTTAACTCTTGAGTAAAACAAGCAGTACATTTCTTTTAATATCTCCAAAAGTACATCAGTTCTAGAATTGAAACTACATGGATAGCTTACAACAGACATTGTAGTTACTAAATCTGTAAAGTTCTCAGCAGGGCAGGCTTATTTTGTTTTCATGGCAGCTAACCACGAAACGATAAAAATGAGATTTTTAAAATTTTGTCAAAATTAACATTCCCTAAATTTGCTGGAAAAATCGGAAGAAAGCTGAAACGACCTTGGGATTTAAAGAAAATTGTCTGTTAAGTAATTCTCTGATAAAAACAACCGTTCATAAACCGTATTTTTGGAAACAATTTTGAATCGTAGTACAGCTTACTTGACGGCTTTGTTCATTTCTCCACTTTTCTACTCACGTTGAGCGAGCTGGTTCTTTCTGTACAGCACTCGCATTGTTTGAAAATCCATTGCTCTGAACCTTTTCTTCCAGCTGGTAGTGTTTTTTTTATCCCTGGCAGTAGTCCATCCCCTTATTTAAGCCCCCTGAAGTCAGGTTTGGTGGCACTGTCGGCAGAAATAAGCCAACATAGAGGTCAGTCAGTACAGGTACATTTCCACCGTAGCCTTTCGTTCTACTTCTCGATCAGACGTCACCATTCGCTCCAAAAGATGGAAAGATGCATCCTTTCAACTACGATTCCATTTAGCCAAGCATTTCACTCCAACTTACGGTGTAAAAACTACGGACAACAACTTTCTTCGAAGTGGAAGAGACAATAACATACGCCGTGGGACGTTACCGGTCAGCGGTGTTTACTTGAACAACTTTCCCCTCATAATTTGCTTAGCACCGAGTCCTTTATATGCTGTTGATATGACATTCAAAGCAATTCAGAGAGCCAGCAATTTCCTTTTATTAGATTCTGTTTTTCCACTTGCTCTCTAGTCCTGGTCCATTCACAGTAGGGTTAACAGTTTCTGATAGAACAAATGCACAGTGCGTTTTCCAGCGCTCACACCATTTTCCGCTTAACACTGCTAACACAAGTCGACAATTGACAATACATCGGCAAACTTGATAAGGAAAGGCTATTTTTATTTTCCATTCTATTCAGCTCGTGTGCCTTTGTGCTTTAAATTCAATGACGCCTCAATCCTGATTATTTAGACCTTTCGTACTTTGGAGTACAATTTTTTTCCAGCCATATTTTTACAGCTTTGTAAAACAACAAAAAACACCAACAACAGCAAAAACAAAAATAAAACAAGAACAAATAAAAAACGGCTTAATTTTCTTATCATTAAAATTCCTTTGTTGCGCCGGCATGTCCAACCGCTATGTTAGTGAGCCGGTGTACACTTATAAGCTACATTGTCCAAAGCTTTGCAGCTGCAGAGCTCGATAAGAGAAACAACATTCTTTCGTTTTCCTGAGATGCTTATGTCGTACTTTTTGGAGACGGCTTTCAGCGTTGTCATTCTTGGCGATGACAATTCTTCTTTTCTTCCTTTTCGTTTCCCACAGTTGACGAAACTCTTCGGTTTGGAATGAAGGACTGTGGGACTCCTCTGAAGATCTCATGATATCATTTTTACCTCTGGAAATTGTTTCGTTTTTGGCAGCCGGATATTTTGACGCACTGAGCTGCTTTCTTTTCGTCGCAATGCGAGAAACGTAAGACGAAATTTGCGAGAGCATGAGGAACACCTCAATTGTAAACAGTCCTGATTATTGGAGTCTGCAGTCGAGTTTACGCTTTTTTTGGCGAATTCTGCACCATCGGTCTTGTTACTTGATTTCTCCCCTTCTCTCTGATTTCTCTTACTTTATATTGTTGTTTTGGGTTTTGACTTTAAAGCTCAGTCCACTTGTATATTGCGCTAACGCAGGAAAGTTTTGCGTTTGGCGTTGTTCGAAATGTTGTGCATGACTCGACTTTGCTCTGTGACAACATTTGACAAACAGCTTTAGAGTGCAGACAGGGGTCAAACAAGGGTGTCTCTGACCCCCCTTTCCCTTCCTTCTGGCCATGGGCTGACTAATCAAGAGAACAACAGCTGACAAGAAGAGAGGGATCCAGTGGAGAGGGTCTGGATTTCGCAAACGACGCGGCCTGCTATCTGGAAATTGCTGGCTTTCTGAAATGCTTTGAATGTCATATCAACAGCGTATAAAGGACCCACTGTTAAGCATATTATGAATGGAAAGTTGTTCAAGTAAACACCGCTGACCGGTAACGTCCCACGGCGTATGTTATTGTCTCTTCCACTTCGAAGAAAGTTGTAGTCTGCAGTTTTTACACCGTAAGTTGGTTTGAAATGCTTGGCTAAATGGAATCGTAGTTGAAAGGATGCATCTTTCCATCTTTTGGATCGAATGGTGACGTCTGATCGAGAAGTAGAGCGAAAGGCTACGGAGGAAATGTACCTGTACTGACTGAGCGGCTTTCTTTACTTTTAGGGGACTTACGCTATATAGGGAAAAACTGACTAAAAACGGTTTTACTGTCTAAATCCATTCACTAATGACAAGTAATGGTGACTTTTTACAAAATGACGCAAGTAAAATTGAAATATGCTACTTATTATCTTGATGAAATTATGTACCATTCTTATTATGATCACATTTCTCAGCAACTTAAAAGCGATGACATTGCTTTCTTTTATTCTTTGTAACACATTGCAATTTTTTGGACATTTGGAATATTATGTAATTTTTCACATTTTTACATACATTTGTATTTTTGGTGGCGTGAGTGAGTGAGTGAGTTTCGTCGAACTTCAGTTAGATTACATTAAGAAGAAGATGCATTTACTTTTTCAAACTGTTCCGCGCAAGAAATGAAATCATCGATGCGACGACAAAATAGGAACAGCATAAAACGAGCCATCGTGTGCGAGTGGTCTTTTAAGTCTTCATTCTAGTAAAGGCTTGAGGAAATGACATTAAGGTAGAAAAAACAGGCAACTTTTACTGAATTCTCTCACCAGGTATATTCACATCTCTATCGAGATATTTTGTTGTGGATCAATTTTAGGCAAAAATCCTGAAAAAAACGAAAATACATGCCCTCCAAAATCTGCCATACTTTGAGTACGGTGTTTCAGTGAAAAATAAAATTCACAAATTCTTCTTGGATATGTATCAATGTTGTTGCTGAGTTTCAGTAACACCTACCATGTAGTAACAATCTTTGTGAGTTTGTGGTATGTAATATTTACGACGTGTTTTGGAATAGTAATATTTTATGTTTTTTTTGGTCATAAAATTACCCTTTATGTAGAGTGGCGACTATAAAGACACGTAGGTTGGACGCTCTAAAGAGTCTATTGTAATAAACTATATTTTTATACCCGTACATTTTATAGAGTGAGTTCATGACCAGAAATTCCTCTACCGGATACTAATCCATAGTCATGAATATCTAAATGCTATCTTGCTGTCAAAAAGCTGCAAATAAATTGCACGGATAATATAATTATACAAAACAAAAATTAACAGTGTCATTTGCAAATACTGATCGCCTGCATTAAGATTGCTTTTGAGTTTTCATTGATAACTGGTTTCTATTTGATTACCTCGCCGTCCTCGCCGTCGCCGTTGTTGTAAGCAAACAGTAGTACTTTCTGTAACTGCATTGACTAGGCATTGTCAGAGTAAAGCCAGGGATCCACTTTTTGAGTTCGGAAGGTGACCTTGTCTACCACTATCAAAAGTAGTGTCGCCTGGTATCCCATGAACTGGCTATTTCGCACCTCAAATCAGGTTACTACAAAGTTCAAAGATACACCAGCGGAAAATCATGTACATAGGATCCACCAGTAAGACTTGTACTAGTTTAATCGGCGCTTGACTGCAATTTCTTGAAGTCGCACAAGGTGGCTACAGTAGTCAACTGAAGTTAACGAATACATGTGAGTCGATGACTGACATCTGCAACAGTTCAATTTGCAACTTACCGTTGACATACTTACAATTTTAATAAAATGAATAATAATAATGATGATCATGATAATAATAATAATAATAATAATAATAATAATAATAATAATAATAATAATAATAATAACAGTATTCAATTCAAAATGTCTGCTGAAACAAAGGACGAAAAGAAGATAAAGACGAAGGGACAACGAGAAAACGCCTGCCGAAATTCAAGACGGATAAAACTAAATACTTGTCAGGCAAGATAAATTCCTCAAGAGGCACTTTTTGCGGCTCACTTATTTGATATTCTCTATGAAAACAGAACGTTAGATTTAAGTGAGAGATGAACTGGCTTGCAGCTGGTTACCCAAACAGAACTAAAGACCAACTGAAGAAGAGGTGGGAAGATCTTTTGTCTTGAAACATTCGATTACCCCGGCGAAATGGGTAAAGTGTTAGGATGCAGGCCAAACATCACGTCAAAAAATGCTGTTGAATTTGGCTTAGAGGAAGATATCACCCAGCGCTAGCTACCCATACGAACGCATGGCTCCGCCTCACTTCAGCCGAGCTGCTCTAAAGAAGATCAGGATAGTGACAATGAACAGAGGAAAGAGTTTGAAAATAGCTTGAAGGGCAGTACGTAAAGGGAACGGCAGCCATGTCACTGGAGTCAAATGACTTACGCAATTTCTAGAGCAAAGCTAAACGAAGGATCATGACTCGTGGCAAGAGGTAGAGCGAGAGTTTTAGAGTCAAAGGCTGACGTTTGATACGTGCTGTTAAGGAAATTGCTAGAATCTTCAAAGGGGGCGACAGAGACAAGGCATTGACCGGACAGTGTGTCACACACTTTTTTCTGCATTACGTACATATCTCATATTATTGTTTTTGTTACTGTTAACTTAAAAGGAAACTGAATCAGTAAACCAAGGATTCACCCTTTGTGGCTGATCATGAGAAATCACAAACAAATTGTTAAAAATAACAATTTACTTGATCGAATGGAAATATTGCTTGTAAATTTCAAATTGCAAAAATATTAATAATGTATGTGCAAACGACTTAATAGCACGAATATCATGGCCTAGAAGTAGTATTTCAAAATTCTCATTCCCATCGTTGGGGACACCAACTTCAGGGCATCGTTGACCTCTAAGCATATATCATGCAGTATACAACAAGTGATCATTTTAAGGGCACTTTTTGCACTGATTCGTCTAGCTTATCTAGTAGACACCTCTATCGCCCCTTTAACTGTGCAAATGCGTCTACACAACTACCCCTGTAGAGCTCAAAGATTTCTTAAAATCTCTTTGGCTGTCGGTCATAGCTCTGGTATGGGGAAAAGGTTTTATACACCAGGTGGTCAGCACATAAGGTGGGTCGGCAACTATGAGCGGTTGTACCTCTGTGCCACCTATCCCCCGCTTAGGTGAATGCAAAATATATTGGCGTTTTGTATTGCAGTGATCATGAGTAGTGAGCTCAGTCGTAGTACGTGAGAATCGTGAATACTTCCTGCAAAGTCAGTACTCACATGTAAAAGCCTCCCATTACCATCAGCGACTCCCCGTAAAACCATGCTATGGAAGCCGTTTTGCTACACGTACTCGTTTGGATCTTCTTTTGGCGCCGTAGTTAGTATACATGTATGTGACCTGAGGGAATCGGCTAATCGTTAGCTGGTCTCATTAAAGCAGAACAGAATTCAAAACATTCATGGCCGTGCATCGGCCAATTCCAAATGTCAGCTCCTGACCACGGTTCTGTAGAGATCACTAGTAGCTAATCGCCAAAGAGAAACTGCTTCTTGCTTCTCCACGGTGATTGGTTCCCAAAGAACTGTATTTCACCCTGCCAGCTGAGGGTTAACGAGGCCGCAAACATGTTCAATAGTTTCAAAGGTTTCTCTTCATTTGTAGATACATTAAACGCAAGCACTTCGTCTACCCGCCATTTTTTTTAATTTGCGCGCTTTTGAAATTTGAACTGTTTCTTTTTTCACCGTGAAAACAGGTGGTCAAATTATTATTATTATTATTATTATTATTATTATTATTATTATTAATAGAAGTAAGCCAGAGACAACCTGCTTCGTGGAAACACACTGCCTGTATGAGCTTTTTTCGGTGAGTTGGCGAAACAATATAACTCAAAGACAAATTACCACGGTGACACTACCCGGCTTTTCTTTTCAACTGATGACCAACCAGATCTGAAACTATGAGAGGAAGAGTCGCGACTTGCAACGGAAGCCATGAAAAATGTTGTTCAAAAAATGTCAGAAAGTTATGAAAACTAATCAAAAGCTTTGTGCAGATAGCAAAGATGAAGCACGCTGCACTTTAGTGTGGTACAGCACCACCTGCGGTGTTATGAATGACTAACCCGAAACGGTCGAGGGTACTAGATTGAATTATAAATGATCTCTGCTTGACGTCACGCAATTCTTAAAGAAAAAAAATTGCAAAATATGAGGCATATACCCGTACCTCCATTTAACATCACAGCTTGGTGTTTGAAAACTACTAGTAAAACAACCATTGTTTAGATTAGGATGACAACCACTGTTTGTTGACCGTGTTTAAAAATCATTAACATTATGCTGACACAGGTTAGTGTTGATTATTGGAAGGACTATCAATGTTTAAAGTTAATGTGAACAGCAGTTCCAAAGTTTTTAATTCCCTATTTGTAAATTGATTCTTGCTTTTGTTGAAAGCTGCGGATGATAGTGGAGAAGGACAAACTTGAGATCAGTAAACAAGTGTCTTCCAGGTATTTTTGCTTTTAATTGTTTCTAAACATTATCTTCTTTTTGCCATTTATATAACTGAAATTAATTGACCCTTTATTGGAAATCGCATGCAAACGTTTAAGACTACAAAAGGGTGTTTTTAACCTAGCTATCACATAATAACAAAGGGAAGGAAAAGACAACTCTGCATAGATTGAGTTACTTTCCTTAAAGCCCAATATTTAACGATGTAAACAAAGTAATAAAAAATAACAACAACACCACCTTCATGTCTAGTTTAGGGTCAGTTCTTTTAAAAGGGTATTTTTCCCTTCGCGAAACGTCACCGACTAATAGCCTAGCTTAGGGCAGTGAGTTTCTGACTTAGGCTTTATTCCGCCATATTTGTTTATCGCCAGCATGTAAAAAAGGCGCCGCTAGTTTACCATTCAACATAAAATAGCGGACGAAAACCAAGGGAACGATGTCAACTTCCTAGGCTTTGTCCTTTTTAAACAATAAAGTTCTTCTGTCAAAGGCGCTTTCATGTGATACGTTGCGTTAATGTTCACAACAAACATTAGCCCGAGAACGAAGTTCAAGGGCTTATATGTAATTTTGTAATTTGTTTACCCACGAAACACTTAGGAGCTCGGAAGCTCGTGAAGACGTGTTCGTGCGCTCCAGATCTAATTGGAATTTGGAAGTGTTGGTTTTTTGAGGAGAGGGGAAACCGGAGTACCCGGAGAAAAACCTCTCCGAGCAAGGACGAGAACCAACAACAAACTCAACCCACATAAGACACCGGGACCGGGAGTCGAACCCGGGCCACATTGGTGGGAGGCGAGCGCTCTCACCACTGCGCCATCCCTGCTCCTTAAAGTTTGACGTTTGAACATCAAATTTCCGAGGGAACCTATCACACATAGGGTCTGAGACAGAAGGACTCTATTGTTTTTATTGAACAACGCTAAATTTTGAGCGAAAATTGACAAAAAAGGACACTATTCGCGGATAGGCACCCGCTGAGGAGAGCCATTATCGCGTCACGTGATCGATTTCGACCAATGGGAGCACGCCAAAATTTAGCGTTGTTCTATAAATTCTGTTAGTGTGAAATATGAAAAACTTTTCTTCCTGTGAAACTTGTTTACTGACCTATTACCAGTTTTCGATTTTCTATCATTATAACCCGACATAAAACACAAACTGAAAGTTAGGAGACGTGAGTTTCTAAAAAGCTGCTGCGGATAAAAAAAAGGAAAAAGAATAACGATAATAACACCTAGGCAACTATCCAAACTCTTTAAGTTTCTGTCTTCAAATCATGTTATAAACGATTGTTCGGGCAATAAAATTCCTTTGATGGTTTCTAAATACCACCTAAAATCAATGTTCTCCGCTTAAAATCATATACATGTTTTACTAAAAGAGTAAGACTATTCGTTCTTGTCTTTTATCGATGAAAATCGACCTCGCTGTAATTGTTAAATAAAGTATATGGGAATTGAAAAGCGTGTCTTATTAATGATTTCTGCAGGTGCGTACCTTGGACAAAACTAAAACGTTGGCTGAAGGAAAAAGATTTTGACGCATCACTCTGTGGTAAAAATTTCGGTGTGATCTCTAAGAATGTAGACAAGTGATTTACGAAAATTAAGAATAAAACACTGAGTAAAAAATAAAGCTTTGATAACTCGTTTGATTTCGCTTTAGCTGATGGAATATTAATTCGAAATCGTGCTTTCTTCATTTCAGACGCCTTTCGTATTTTATGTCAATAAAATATCAATATAATATATAATACCAATATAATATTTATATAATATCAATATAATATATTTTTGGTAAAAGAATTTATCGGCTACCATTTTGAAGATCCGTAAAAAGAGTTTTACTTATCGCAATAAGAGAGAATGCGACAGGAAATGACTGAAATGGCTACAATACATTTCTCGGAATATTAAAGTAAAATTTTTACTTTTCTATTGCAATAAAATTTTGTTTCTACACAAACCTATGAAAAAGTCATTAAAAAACGATTTAACATCGGGTGAAGAATATTTAATGGGTTTTTCAACATCGCTGACTAACTTGGTGGGAGCAAAAGCAAATTAGAAACAGGTGACCAGAAAGGGTATAAATGTCAAATCAACTTGGACTTTGACTAATCATAAACGTGGTAATTTTAATCTACGCCTTTTCAATTTTTCAATAGAAGTCAGATCAACTACCTTTATACAAACACCCACTACTCAGCGAGTGAGCTTTCTTAGAGAATTTGGGAAACAATGTAACTCCAAGACAAATTACCACAGTGACACAAGACAGCCTGGAGAAGATTCACTAAATGATACTGTGTAGCCACCAGCTGAAAGAGATGATGATTAGTCCGTAGGCAAAACTGTTGCTGCGTTTTTGAACATGAAAGTTAATTGCCTTTCCTAAAGTCATAGATAAAAGATGTTTTGTCAACTAAAAAAAACAATGTTATCCTTTCACCGCTGGCATATGAATTCAGCTTATGCTGATATTATTATGTTCACCTGTTTATAGCCATAAACACACCTCATTGTTTCGAACCTATTCAAACAGACATACTCCTCTGATTAACAAATCATATACTGGGATTTTTAAGTGCACGGCTGTAACAGGAAAAGATTTCTCTTAGAAGTGTAGTTTTATTTTGTGTTTAAGTTGCGAGAGTTGTAGTCGCGGCAACTCGGTGCAATAGAGTGTGTTCGCAGCGGCCATGCTGGAGGAGAAAAACAATAGAATTCCTTTCCATTGGGAAAAAAGTTTATTTTTATGCAAATAGTTTTTATTGTTTTGCTCCTCCAAAATGGCCGCCATCAACACACTCTATACGGCAACACGGTAGTCAATGGCAACTCGTTGTGACTTGCAGGCTTGCTATAGGCTGGCCAGATTTGCTCATATTTTTTATAATGCAGAAAAACACAGGCATATAAGGCATATAAGGCATATCTCTTGGGCCGGTACGAAAACCATATAGGAGAGTGCTTTTGTTCACACACAAAATGCTGATTTCGGGGCGGTTTCTGTAACGGAGTGAAGCTGCGCCGCGTCGATCTTGAAAGTGAATCGTCACCTATCGGATAGGTTCCTGTGCCACTCTTTGTGGCGGTGTGAACAGGTATTCGAACCGTAGCGGAAGTGAATAAGTAGGAGCGAGGATTGGAACCCACTGCAAAGGAAGTAACTATTCAGGAGTCTGGATTGGAACGTAGTGCAAAGATGGCGGCTTTACTTTTACACAGGGCATTTCTCTGGATTTCTACTATCTCAAGCGCTTTTCTGAATTTACATGCAGTTCTGTATTATGAGTTTAATGGCTTTAAATCACTGGAAAAGACAACGACAAAAAATACAGCTTTTACTGATGCTGAAAGAAATGACGAAGAGAACCAACAGAAGGAGGCTTTCGCGTTCTAGATTATTTGGATCAGGCCTGGACGATGTAGTGAATGGGCCGACATTGGAAGAGTCGCTGCAGACGAATGGAAAGAGAATTTCCGTATGAATCGCGAGACGTTTATGTAATTAGCTGAAGAGCTTTGGGTAAATAGTAATTCAGTACCAAACCTTCTTCGGCCAACCGCTCCGGTACGATCTGTTGGATTATGTGAACGACTTGTTCCAGTTCTGGGCCGTTTCTGTACATACCAGGCCGGAGTAGTTTTCATGTCTAACATGATAAGCTGTCCGGAAAAGTGCAGATATAGCCTTAGTAACGATTCAAAAATTAGAAACTGAATAAATCATTTAAGTGGCACTGGGACCAGAATTTTGGTATTCCATATTTTTACATTTTCGAAAATAGTTTGTGATTCTCAGCCACCATGCCAAGTTTCATCTCATTACGACGGCTGGAAATTGCTTATTTCGGACGGCTTTCGTCGAGATTTTACAGCCGCCATTACTGGCCCTTGTTCCGGAAGCTGGCTTGCGAATTAGCGGAAGTGACGTTAAAGAGTCACCTTAAACTTTATATGGTTACTTGCCGCGGGAAATTTAATTGTCGTCGAGGGAAGATTTCCTGCCAACTGTTTATTGCACGGCCTTGGAATTTTCGTTGCTGCAGCAGTTATGACGGGTATTGCTGGTGTTGTACAATGCAACAACAATAAATCCAACCACCGAGCTGGTATTTCGCTTCATCGAACCTTGCGAGCGGATCCACAATGGAAAAATGTATAATGTTCGTACTCACACTCAGTGCAAATTTCAACCAGAGAGGTATTTTTGTCGTCTGTTCTGGTCACCTTACGGAAGAGTGTTTCCAGAGGGTTGTTCATGTCGAAGGATATCCCACAGGTTGATCATTCCATTGTCCATTCCACCTATATGGAAAAACGATCCGGAAAAAAAATTCTGTGCGCGATCCAAACAAGACGAAAGGTGCCTAATCTTAACGCAGTTGAAGTGATAGTTTGTTTCTTTTCCAACGTATCCACCAATTGTGCAAAACTCATTTTCTTTTAACGTATTTCAAAATTTATTTTGCTTGTGGAAAACCGTTTCAGTTTTGTCGTCTGCTAGCGCGAAGATCTTCGGCGTAGTCCTCATAAAATGAAGCCTGGGCGAATGCAGGACCGCCGCGATTAAGCCAATAGTTTGTATTGCTTAGCTTTTTTCTTTCTTTAATTCCGCTTGTGTTAATTTCAGAGCAGTAATCGCTTAGAACCATGGACATTTATTTTATAGCATGCCGTCCTGAATGTGGAGAAACTTTTCTCCTTATTCCCTGTCGGTGAAGAGTCGATTGACATTGTTGTTCGAAACATATAAAGGCTTCAATAGGTCGGCTCGTCTTGCGCGGAAATTCAAGTTGGGAAAAATATCACACCCCACTATTTGCCTAAGGGTTTTACAATGTTATTTGTTTTAACTGTCATAGCCATCTTAGTAAATGAACTACCAAGAAAAATGATTAAATATCAAGTTATTATTTGCGCAACGAATAAAGCAAGGGAAAACTTCGTTTCCTCGGCGGGCCGGCTGTTGTTGTTGAGCAGCAGAAAATTTTACTCGTGGCTTTGATTTTCACTACAAATATTTAGTTTCCAGTTCTAAAAAAAAGGTCTTGGTTTATTTCACTTTTTTCGGGTCAATTTAAGAATTCTATAAAAACTGTTCAAAATATTTAGAAACACCAAGCACTTGTGTTTCAATGCATTATGCGACCACTGTACTATGATGGACACGATAAGCTTCATAAGCTGACTGCCAGATGACTACAACATTACGGCTCTTCAAGAAAACTTCCCATACTATGCTAAGAATGGCCAAAAATCTCAATGCTTTACAATAAATAATGAATAGAAAAACGGCAGACAAAATATAGCTTCTTTTATTTATTTCTCCAACGAGGCAAACAATAAAATCGATCGACCGATGCTTGAAATTCGCGAGCATAAGATTCCAGAATTTTTATAGGTGTTTTGTCTAAATTTCCAAAGCTTAAAAAAGCAGTTTATGGAATAGCTGGACAGTGATTTATCCATTGGATAAGAGTTATCCGCTCTTTGAGCAACTTGTGCCTGAACTGTAATCACTGTATAAGCATATTTCGCGCATTTTTGAACTCCCGCCAATTTAGCGAGAGAAAAAAGCGTAAAAGCAGAGCCCCTCTTTTATTGGTGGAACTACCAATAAAAAAAAAAGAATGAAAAGAAAGGAAAAGAATGAAAAAAAAAAAAAGAAACCTGTCCTCCCTTATGCATTCGAACTCCAGCCGCCCGAATGCTAGGGGATCGCCCTATCACTCGACCAACCTGCTACTACGTAAAAATCTCCGTTCACTAGTATGCTGTATCACGACTCGGTTTCTTTTGATTGTTTTTGAGACGTCAATATAACTACGTATTGACGCCTCAAAAGCGAGCCAGTGATTGGTTGAAAATTTCGCGCCGTTTTTGTTGGGCTTCTTCCATTCAAAACAGAAATTCAAAGTTTCTCGTCAAAACGCGGCCAGTCAATTGTAAATTACTTTGTCGTTTGAAAGATAAAGGAAAGCGATGTTCAACTTTAGAGTCCATGTTATCGAAAAGGCAAGGTAAGAAGAGAATTAAAACGTGTTTTCACTTGTTTTTAACAGTTTGTTTTCGTCGAGATGTTGTTGTGCGCGTTCTAATCATGCAATCATGTTTTGAAAAAGTTTTAAACGAAAAGGTAGTCGAGTTTGCGTTATTTTACCTATTTTATCGACTTCTGGAACCTAACAAACCTACATAAAGATGCTACTTTAAAGTTATTTGTGTGAAGCACCGATTTATGGTGAGAAAAGTCCATATTTGATAATTTTTCTGCCAACAAAGGTTTGATAGCGTGTACAAACACACGTGTTCAACACTTGACAAGTTGTAAAACTTATCTTTCAATCCGTGCAGAAGATTCTCAGTTTTGCGTTTGTTTTGCCCGAAAAACGATTGAATTGTGATACAAAACTAATTGCGATTTTGAGACGGCAATTCTGCATTATATTGACGGCGTTGAAAGAAAATATATATATGTTATTTACCGGACGGGAGGTCCGTATAGGGAAAAACTGTGCCCCAGGTCTTGAGTATTCACGACCGAGGGCACAGGTTTTCCCTATACTCACCGACCTAGGCCGGTAAATAACATATTTATTTTTTCTAACATTTGCGAGTTTACAAGGCAATCTTTAAGGGTTGCAGGTTCGCGAGTAAGTTTATTTGAGTCAGGTGCCAGGAAACTGGGAAGCGAATGTAATCAAAAACTTTTGAAACTGTTAAGTTTGAGGTTAATTTTCTCGACGAAAGACTACCCTGTCATCTCCGAAAAGGTTGTCTTTTAAGAACAGACATTCACTTGGGCAATCGTAGCCGGCATAAAGAAAAACAGCCTAAATTAAAACCTAATAATTTAGCTTACTAAACGCAAAACCGTATTTAAAACAGTACAAAAACTTGAGGAGCATTTCAAGAAGCATTTCCATCGCCCTTGTGTAAACAGGAATACTTGAAATAAATTTCTGTTTAGTCATTCCTTTCTTTTTCCGTTTTGCATTGAACTTGGAAACGTATGTGTTGGTTCTTCGCAAATAAACAATTTTGTCGTTATCATAATAGCGAAACTGTTCAGTTTAATTTCACTTTTAATCAAGCGAACTGTGCGCCGGCTTTTGTCTTCATTCGTGGCAGATGAAAACGCAAAATTCCAGAGAAACACACATTCTTGAATGTAGTGAAACGGTAGACATCTTGAGTCAAAACAAGGAAACGCGACTGAGGTAAGCCTCTGACGTCACGAGCTATTAAATTGTGCAATTACCCAGGAACACGTTTTCAGTAATGGCGGACACATTTTACGCGACTTCAGAGCTAAAAAAATTTTAGGATGGACGGTTTCTTGTTCAGTTTTCTGGGTAAACTGATATAGACACACCGCGATATTCTGCGTCAAAATTTGCCCGAAATAAACCTACGAATTTTCATCCCAGTGCCACTTAAAACAAGATTTATGTGAGCAATTAAGGTGGTTTAGTTGCCTGTAAATACAGTTCCCCTTGGAAATAACCAGCTACAAATAAATAAGGGGTTAGTTTCTAAAGAAACTATGATACTGCGTTGGTGAAATACAAAAATTTACTAAAATTTGGGTTTATCAAGTTGGCGTTTCGACGTTAGCCCTTTGTCAGAGCTTCGCTGAGGCGAAGCTTTAATTATTTCAAGCCTCTCAACTCTTGAAAAAATAGTTCGTGCTGCCTTTGGTTACCCGACAAAGTTGCTCCTTTTTAGAAATATGGTCACGAAAATAGTCTGCTCTCCAGACTGCCACCCCTCAGGTTCTCTAGACTGTTGTCGCAGACAGACTGCTGGCAGTTAGTCATAGATTAATGATAAATTAGCCATTATATATTTGTTTCCTAGGTTTAACAGGAATTGAAACAAACAAAAACCGAACAAACTTTGTTTCTAACAATAAAGAACTTTCAGAGGCGAAGTTCATAGACCTTGATAACAACTTAATTAAAGCCGACCAAATTGCTTACCATCAATAGACACAACCCCGTAAGCTAAACAATCCTTTAACCTTATTGAGCTGTATTAATCCTTTGATTCAGATACAAGAAATGTTTACCATTTCCTCGTCAGGCCGAATACTAAAGACGGTGCGGAAAGAATTGAAACAACTGAAAGAGGCTCGAGGTATTTTTCTTTCCGTTACGTTTATAAAAATTACTCAAGTATTAAGTTTATAAAAAAGAGTTCTAAGTGAGGTATTTTAAAACGGGGCGTTATTAAAGAAAACTTGCTTTTGGAATTACTGGTGGGAACGCAATTCGCCCTGCCTCTGGTCCCAGAAAACTCATGCTGACCACGTTCGCTGAATCAGTGAATTTGGTTTAGAAACCAGGAATACTCAACGACCCGCTTAACTACAGAAATTATTCAGTTACATGTACAGACTACCGATGGACGTACTGAATTAACCTGACTGATAGGAAGCCGAATTCGAAAACGTCAGATTTGAAGAACGTATAGAACTAAAGAACTTTAGGTTCAGTTACAATTTCCTACATTTTCATACAGCTTGCAAGTTGGCATTCGAACATGGCCTTCCGGGTTGGGAAAAGACTGGCAAAGTGTTTGATAACCAGCCTACCTTTGGTGACAACCCAACGGCTCGTGGCAGAGGTCAGCCTGCCTATCAGCAGGGAGACTGGTGGATTGGAGGGGCTGAGGACAGACCCTCCAAAGAGTCAACGGCAGGAGCAATCCAAGGAGACGGTCCCCAAGGAACGCTCACTTCTCCATTGTTTATGATCACGGGAAAATTCATGTCGTTCTTGATTGGGGGAGGTTGTGATGTGAATAACGTTCGCGCAGAGTTGATTATTTACGGCCAGGTGAATATTTTAGGCTTGTTGCCATTATTGAAGTACAACGTATAACTTTCATTACCGTGTTGGAACGAAAACAAGTTATCGACCCAGTTGAAAAACGCAAAAATCTTTGAGTTCATATCTCAGGACGTTGGGCATTTTTACCGGGACGTTGTTATAAAGATATGCAAGTCATCCATGCATGAATGAGAAGACGATGCCGTGATACCAACAGTTGTAAAAATGCTGGTATTCACTTAATATCAATCTTGCCTCCCACAATATATGGCCCAATTTTTTTTCTTCAGCGGCAATCACGACCTTGTGCCAACTTAAGAAAACTTCGACATGGTTTTGCAATTTGACCAGGTTTACTAATCGAAGTACCTTTCGATCAAACCCCATTCAGTCAGATTGCCTGAAATGTCAAACGTCAGCGCTACAGGCTCAGAGTTTCAAGATTCAAGATTTGTCTTTAAAGATACATAACGGTGCTGGCCATATTTAAAATATTTTTGCCATGATGGTTACTTTTATTGCGCTGGTTTTTCTTTTGCGTCACTTGCCTTGTCCTCCTGTTTGTCTTGGCCAACACTTGGCCAACACAGACTTCGTAAACTTCAGGTTTTCTCTTGCCGGTTACCTCACACTTCCGGCTCCGGTCATGACGTCGTGGTTACGTCACGCAAAGCAAACAAAACTAGAGTACGTCACATTACACTAACAACGTTACTGTTGCTAATATGTTAACTTTCCATACTTATTTCACACAGTGAAACCGCTGTTAACCTTGCGGTAGCGGTTTAGGTAATGGTTCGTGTGTTACATACAACGTATGCGAAACTAAGGTATTACTAAAAATTTAAAGGTTCGAATGAGGCCTAACACCATTGTAAAAATTAAAATCTAAAATCCAAGCTTTCGCCGATCAACGGCATCATCAGGGATAAGAAAAATAAACGTGAAGTAAGATGTGAAAAAAGCGTAAGAATGTGGCTAGTATGTAACATTTATAAAACAGTAGGTACAAACATGAAAGGGAAACGAATAAAATGGTCTAATGAGCGAGTGTCATTGTACAAAGGGTCTATTCACATGTGTTAAAAGAGTCACTAGAACAAAAGGTCCGCGAATTCCCTGCATTCCTCGGGAGTTTAGGGTAGGTTTGTATTTCCTTATGTCAAATGCTTCAAATAGGCGTAGATTTACGGGGTCGTTTTCCAGTACAATGGTCTTGATTTCAATGCCTTTGTAGTCTTTGTTTTGGCATGTGGAGATGTGTTTCTTTACAGAATATAATTTAATATCCGAGCCGGTTTTGTGGGTCTTGATGAGAAATTACGACCCATCGTATCCAACATCAATGGACCAACCCAATGCATCGCTGGTTGCTCACCAACACCCTCAAACCGATGCTGAAGAACGTCCCAGCACATCTAGAAAACAGCCTCGAGCTCATTAAGTGCATCCATGCTGGGGATTTCACCACCAACAAAACGCTCGATGCAGCCTCGATGTGGTGTCTCTGTATACTTCAATACCCATACAGGAAGCCATTACCAATGCTGTTGACAGAATTCAGAACCCAATCTACACCTCTCCAAACAAGACATAACAGACCTCCTCACAGTTACGCTAAACAACATGTACTTCTCCTTTAATGGTCAAGTTTTCCGCCAAAAAGAAGGCCTACCTATGGGTTCCAGCATCTCAAGCATTCTAGCCATCCTATTCATGGACAAACTAGAGACCACTGCCCTCTCCTCACACCTATTGATAAGCCCCTATAGGAGATATGTTGACGACATTTATCTCTAAACTACCAGTGAAGAGATGGCAGACCGATTCCACTACACAATGAACAGCCTACACCCCAAACTGAAGTTTGAAATCGAGAAACCGGAAACAGCACCCAATGGCCTCTCACTGCTACTACTCGATTTCAAAGTCACCATCTCCGAAGACGGCAGAAGCTCCTTCGAGTTTTACAAAAACAGCCAAGAAACCAGTATTCGTACACCACCAATCAGCCAAACCCAAGAAATCAAAGATCACCTTCATTCGTAATGAGCGGAAGCGTATCGAAGATAGATGCTCCACACAAGCGACATCCATAAAGCACCAAAACATATTTGACGACATCCTCCGCATAAATGGATATCCGGAAGACAGTATGGATCAAACAAAGCACCCCCAAAGCCATCAAAGAAACTCTCCACCTCCCAACGTGGATTGGTCATACCTCAAGATTCCATACATCTCCGAACGTCTCAACCACAGGACCACTAACATTTTCCGAAAAGAGGGCATACCAGTACGTGTCGCACACAGATCATACACCCTCAGGCGGGCTCTCTCGTGCAACGGCACGGAACGTATTTGCACCAGGAACAAATGCCCCACCTCCAAAACCAAATTTTGCCTTTTAAGGAACGTTGTGTACCAAATGACTCGTAACAATTGCAATCAACACTACATCGGGAGCACTACACGTTTCATCCACAATCGTGTAAAAGAACACCTCAGTAGTGGCAAAACAAAGACTAGAAAGGTATTGAAATCAAGACCATTGTGCTGGAAAATGACCCCGAAAATCTACTCCTATTTGAAGCATCTGACATAAGGAAATACAAACCTACCCTCAACTCCGGAGAGGAATGCAGCGAATTCCCGGACCTTTTGTTCTAGTGACTGTTTTAACACATGTGGATAGACCCTTTGTACAATGACACTCGCTCATTAGACCATTTTATTCGTTTCCTTTTCATATTTGTACCTATTGTTTTGTAAATGTTACATACTTGCCACATTCTTACGCTTTTTTCACATCTTACTTCACATTTATATATAGGCCTACGCAGAATAATTTTTTTATCCCTGATGATGCCGTTGATCGGCGAAAGCTTGGATTTTAGATTTTAATTTTTACAATGGTGTTAGGCCTCATTCGAACCTTTAAATTTTTATAAAAATGCTATTGAAGGACAACATTCAAAGATTAAGGGCCCGTTTACATGGAAGGAGGGTAACCCTCCTCCAAGGGTTACCCTCCTAGAAGGGTTACCCTTTTCTATTGTTTTTCCCGGTTTCGTTTACATGAGAGGTAGGGTCACCTTAGGAGGAGGGTTACCCTATCTGCTTGCTAGGGTAACCCTTCTAGAAGGGACAACTTTTTGCTTATTTAAGTCATGTAAAAGGTCGAGGTAGGGTTACCCTCCTAAGAGGGACAAGTCTAGCGGGATCGGATTACTGTCACATTGCCGCCAGACTGTTTAAAATATAATAATAACAAATGGCTTTGCGCGCTTATAAACCTGGAGAATTATTTCGTCGACCTATGCTGGCAAGATTGAATCAAAAGGACGAAGAAGAAAGTAATATTAGTTTGGAGGCCGGAATAGATCATTCTGGTGAAATCGTTCTGGTAAAAGGCGAAGGCCTTGCCCTAAAAGATTGACCACACGGAGTCAGCCACTGGAAAATATAAACACAAGTAATAATAAATCAAGAGACGAGTCTTCAGCCAAAAAGGCAAAGAAATGAGCATGGACGCCCGAAGCCGCTGAGGTGCTTCTCAACTACGTAAACGAATTTCGAAGTGCGAAGCTGATCCGCGTGATGGTTTCAGGTTTCCGCGCCTTTAGCTGGTAAGACAGCCCCAGGGATAACCCTACACATGTAAAGAAGGGCTATCTTTTGACCCTCCAAGGAGGGTAACCCTTCTAGGAGGGTTACCGTCCTTCCATGTAAACAGGCCCTAAGGCATTACTATTGGTATATCTACGTTCCTTGTTATGTCTACGACCCAGATAAACCGCTGTTAACCCCGTGGTAGCTGTTTTGGTAACGTATCTTTAACATACGAACCATGCGCAACTTAGTTCGACTCAATACTACCTATTATATTCAACTTCCCCTTAAAGCAAAATATGAATAAATATTTAACGGCGTGATTAAGACGGACTTTTGACAGCATGACCCTCACACGTATTTCAATTGTCTCAGTGGATATTTCTCTGCTTTATAACAGCGGAATCATTATATCACAAAGACGAGAACGTAGAAAGCTTAAGCTCGACTGAATTTCGCCAATTCTCGCACATATTTTCGTTTGCAAACTTAATATTCGTTTTTAGAATACATTGTTTCGTTTTTCAATTTGACAAAATTGTTAAGCATTTCGAATCAACTTCTTTACATCTGCACGGGGATTCCTGGGTGAGCGAACCGGATTAAAACACTAGGTCATGTGATATGCCTAACGTGTTTGAGCGTAGAAGGATGATGTAGCTTTTCCCAAACTTTGACGATCTGGTCAACATATCGTCCTCTCTGTAATATATAGATTTAGCCAATTCTAAAAGCGGAGCTCCACATCTCTCTTTCATGCTTATTGGCCCGTAAAATACATTAAATTTTAGTTGTACAGTTATTCGCCAAGAGGTGAAAAACAGCAAGGGAAAACATGCGGACCACTGAGGAAACTGTGAGTTGGCTTATTTTTTCTTCAAAGAGAAGACTTCAACACGACTTTCACCGACAGCTCTTCTTGTAGCATTTGTTCGAAAGCTAGCTAATTAAGTTCAAGAAGGGTACATGTAAAACTACAATTGCTAAAAAAACCCGCTTAAGTTGCTCCCGGTAGCGACTCGACAGACTTTTTCCTGCAAATACACATTTCTCACTTATTCCAATGCATCCCTCTGGCTGTTTAAGTCTGTTAAACCATGAAACATTTCTCGAAATCTATTTTGCTAAAATAGATGATATTTTTCCGGCATCAAACTGTTTACTGACAACAAATTATCCAAAAAATATTTTCGGAAACTTTCAAGCACACGCATAATTATCAAGAGAAAATGACACAAGTTTTTCACCCGCGAAGTATTAATCGGGCGCTTTCAAGAACACACCCTGAACTAATTTTAGGAAGCTTTTATAGTTTCATTTTAGAGAAAATAGACTTAAGCCGAGAAATGCTTTACTTATAGTTACTTAAATAAAGATTTCATTTCGATCTGTAACTGAAGACACACTGAAATGGCTTAGCGGTTAAAAACAAAACGAACACGAAAACATGCCACATTGAACTCACTCACTCACTGAAACGGCGATTCTAAGTTTAGTCGCTAAATTGGGACAGAAATGTTATTCACTTCAAATGAAGAAACCAAAAATATATAAAAATATAAGGAGGATAAAATATTCCACAACTGAACAAAAAAACATATGGAGCTTTACACTATGAAGACTATAAACGTAATAAAAAAATATTGACGACAGAGCGACTCTTCAGGTGTTGAAAGGTGTTACAAATTAGTCAAAACAGCCCAATATGCGGTGCCGAAGAAAAACAACCTAGATTGAAAAAACAACACAGACTCAATGTAGAATAGTCACGATTTCTACTTTTCGAATAAAATACACTACTGACTAGAATTACTCAAAGAAAAATATTGAAAATTGAGCACTAAAGTTCAAAAGGAAATTGCGCATATATATCAGATTGCTCACTAATGAAAATTCCTTTAATGAATAACACAGAAAAAGGGACAAGAAACCTTCAAAAACATGAAATGTCATTCACATACGAAGCACATGTTTGCTTAGGAAAGCAAACTGCATTCAAATTTCCCCTCGAATGAAGTTACTCGCAAGCCGGCAA
Source organism: Siderastrea siderea (assembly GCA_964030785.1). Lineage (NCBI taxonomy): Eukaryota > Metazoa > Cnidaria > Anthozoa > Scleractinia > Rhizangiidae > Siderastrea > Siderastrea siderea. Next base: position 26,249,562 of record OZ034973.1, read on the forward strand.
ACGGGAACTACAAGGTAATTTCACGGCTATTTTAAACAAGTTTTCAAAACATTTCAAGAAAATTGCGGTAATTTACTAAACATGTAAAGTCGCTCAATTAAACAGTTTTTACAATGTAAATCCACAATCAAATCTGTAATTTACTTTACTACTGAACTGAAAGTAAGGACTTGAAAATCTAAGCGAAAGTCGCCAGGTTCTTTCCAGATCTCCTTAGCTTTGAAAAAAACAAGTATGTACTCGAACAAGAATTTCTTGCCTTCAAGCTCTCCAATATCTTCTATATGCGCCATCGAGATTGAAGCAATCCTTTTCCTTTTCATGATGAACTGTTACATTAGTCTTCATTCCAAGAATGAATTACAATTATCGTATTGAAAATCGAGCGTGCGAGGAACCAGCCGCAATATTGTTTACTTCAGCTACAAGAAAAAGGGCATTCCGCCTCCCCCGGTCGGGTTGTCTTGGGTCTCCCCTCACCCTCCCCCAGAGTCTGTACGGACAGACGGACTGACGTACGTACGCTGACGTCAGAACCAAAATTTTTCGGATCAACGGGTTACCAAATTTGCTTACCCATGGTGCTCCGCGAGCTCCGCTAAAAACATTTTCAGTTGTGGGCGAGTTATACCGACGTTCCACGATTGAGTTGAATTTCCTTATTTCAGGAAAGTAAAAAAAGCGATATAAGACAGATGGGCTGAGTCGTCAGAGTTTAAACATTATGTCATCCGGTAAGGCCATGGCCAAATGTTGTGTTACACAGTCACACTTTTCGTCACGCCGTCTCGTGTGCTGATCATGAGCGAATTCATTTGCTGAGTTGCGCTAACATTTGTTGACATGGGTGTGGTGAGTCAGAACCACCGGTTAAAATGACCATTAGGCTTTCTTGTTAAAAAGAACTTGTTCACTTCCGCATTTTTCTTCATTCCCGTCTTCTAGGCTGTCAGAAGCGCCACCAGTAAATGCACGGAGACGATGAACAACGAGTCCTGGAATGTCACTGAATTTGTTGGTAAAACTGCTCAAGTCAAACTGATTGACAGCTCTTCTGGCGGATGGGGTCACATCAATTTTGATATGATCTCAGCTGGGGCGACATCAGCTGTGCTCAAGATTAATATCCAATTCTTTATAATTCAAATGTCCTGTTCCACTTAAATTCGGCACATAACACCAGAAAAAAAGATCGATTAACAGGTATAAAAGTGTACTTCATGACTACCTTTATTAAAAAAGGATCTGTAAAACTTGGAGATAATGTTGGTACTGCGCAAGTTTATAGTGTAGGCCACCGTATTGGTTTATAACACGGTAACATTGCAACGTAACTCAAATTGTTTCAAAACAAGTTGAAGCTTGTTTTCGCAAGGCTTTATGGAAGACAAAAAACAAAAGAGTGCGAGAATAAAACGTGCAGAAACGTATCTTCATCAAGAGATAAACCCTAAATGTTTGACTGATTGGCTTGAAAGGATTCAACAAGAAAGCAAAAAAATGTGTGCGCTAATTGGCAGTAATTTACTGGGAACTTTTAGCGATGGAGTTGAAATAAATCCCTTAATTAAGTACTAAAAAGTAATTGTCGAAGTAACTGATTATTTTACAAGCAAACTGACAAACATAAAACTATAGATGCCGTGAATGTAAGTCACTGATAAGTGTTTTATACACGTTCCAATTCTTACACGCGGGAGAAAATTTTCTCATTCGTAACAGTAAACATTTCAGCATTTTTTTTTATGTCTTTCCTTAGACCAATCCCTGTAATTTATTGCAGGAATAATAAAAAAAATAGTAGAAGAAAAAAGGGAACTTGAATTCCTGTAAAAAGCTTGAGCCCGTCATCTGAACATAAGTAAATGGCAGTTAGCGGGAAGAAATACAATGATCCTTAAAATTTGCCTTTATGAAAGTGCTTGAACGGATCTCTGGAGTTAACTATGTTCAATTTAGTAATTTTCTTAAATGGATCGAAAACACTCAACCTTTCAATGCCTAGAGCGTGCGTAGCAACCGTTTCCATAGGCCTTTCCACATAGGCATTTTTTGTTCTTTGGCCGGGCAAAATCGGGGCGAGGGAACAAAGACGCCTCGATTTTCGCGCTGCCAAAAAGCAAAAAAATGCTTCACTTGTGCGTAAACACTACGGAACATGCAATCTAGGTAGCTGTCCTGATAGTGTGTGTGTGTGTGTGTTGGGGGGGGGGGGATACTTTTTAAAATGGACTAAACGATGAGGCTCCGCCCGAAAGGGTGTCTTTTCCATAAGCTCGCAGTACTAAAGAGTAGGAAAAATTGTCATTTTATTTCATGAAAGGGTCCCAAAGTTGGTTACAAAGTGGAGGAAATGGTGGCTGAAACGAAGTATATCAAAGGGTGCCAAATTTTAGCAGAAATGACTGCGCGTAACACATAAAACTCTGAGCAACTGAGACAGAACGACTCAGTGAATCATGGGCTTGTTCCTTCATAGCTGCTTCGTAGGGAATGGCTGCAGTTTGTGTTTATTGTTAAACAAAAAACTGTTCAATTTTCACGTCCTAGAGACCTTAGGGATAGCATGGTTTGAGTTCCACGACGACTAAGAAGAATCCACTAAGGGCGCCATCTTTGCTTTGGAACGAAGTTGACTATCTTACCGACAAAACTGACAAATTCCGACCACAAACAGTCCCCTTTTAACTAAACCAGAACATTTTGCTCGTAAATTCTTATTTCGAGACGATCGCCACTGAAAGGTTTCTGGAAAACCTTAAAAGCCTCTGTGTGGTAAATTTCTAGAAATTTTAGTAATTGAAATACCGAAAAAATTCCGATAATAAGCACCCCCGCCAACTCTGGTCTCAAGTCTCATTCGCAAAAAGCCCTACGATAACGGGCTGGGTAATCTGCGAGTTGCGAGTTGCGAGTTGCGAGTTGCGAGTTGCGAGTTGCGAGTTGCGAGTTGCGAGTTGCGAGTTGCGAGTTGCGAGTTGGGAGTTGGGAGTTGGGAGTTGCGAGCTGCGAGCTGCGAGGTGCGAGTTGCGAAGTTGCGAGTTACTAGTTGCGAGTTGCGAGTTGCGAACCAAAAAAACTGGAAATTTTGTGGAGTGCACCGGGTTGAATATTAATTCTGACAAATTACATTTATTAGGCAACAAATATCTCTTTTGCTTGCAATTTCACATTTTCTCATAAAGACCTTACCCTCCTGACTACAGTCATAAAGGTCTTGTCTTTTTTTGCTGACATCCTAAACTTCCGTAATGTTAGGGCGATTTCCCATTGTGTACTTCAGTGTATTTGTTTAGATACAAGTCTTTGTTTCAATGTTTAAGTGTTTGTGATTTTTTTACAGCTAGGGATTGTTGATTGTTGGTTGCGATTGAACTCAGTGTACTGTGTATATGCCATGTATATGGAAATCTAGAAAATATAGGGACTTGTTAATCTTGTTAATCTTTTGAAGTTCCTGCTGTTAGTTCGTTCTCCCTTTCTCATTATATTCTTTGAAACTTTTCGGGTTAATATATGTGTCCGTTTCTTTTTACATTCAGAAGTACACTTTCAAATGTATCTGTAAATTTGCGCCACTCGTGGTTAAACGAATAGGTAGGAGAATTGGAATGGATGAAATGCAGCCATGTGGCTTTGTTTGTACTAAACTATCGTCTTTTTAGCGGAGTGTGTATCGGATTGATTAACTGTGTTGTGCTGTTAGTAATTTAACGGCAATACATGCATATGTTTTGAGATCAAGTCGAAGATACAGGTTTCGATTGAACTAAGCGTCCGTGTGTATGTGGGGCAACAAATAGATACATTCGAAAGTGCAGCCCCGAATATAAGAAGAAGCGGAGTAAGGTACAGGCATTGACCCGAAAAGAGGGTCTGGATGGGGTTACCTCGATAACAGTCCTTCTTAGGAGTATTTAGGTATACGGTTCCCCTAAAAACGGCGGCGTGGAAGGCTGGCCTCCGTCCTGCGCTAGAACGAAAAAAATACGAGGTGTCTACACGCAGGCTAAGAAGAGTGTGGAATTTCTGGTGCAAGAAGTGTCAACAATTCTGACACGTGCAACAACAAATAACAAATATTTATCCTTTGGGTTCAAGAAAAAGAAACGCTTTACCTTACGTTTGCTGTAGATTTATTTCTGCGAACTTTAGGACGTTTGACAACAGAAACAAAACAACTCGATACCAAGATTGCCTTCTTATCTTCTTTCTCCCTCGTTTACTCATTACTTATTTTGTTATCTCCTCGCTTGTTTTTATTCATCTTGCACATGTGTCGTATGTTCTATTCTTCTGCTTTTTGGCCTTTTTCAGGTTTAGTCTGTCAAAAGGCCGCAAATATGATATACAAGTTAAGCCTCAGATAATAAAATAACACTGTATTTCTGGAGGGCACAGTTGCAATACGTTTACCTCACGTCACACGTAGCCGTAAATTAAATGAAATCTTTCCTAGCTTTTATGTACCCAGTCACTATTTATGAGTCCCTGATCCAATGAGCAGTGAAAGTTTTGGTACACTGACTGCCAACAAGGACAGTTAACAAGTTGATGTCAATGATTTGCGCTTTCCAAAAAAATTAATTTCCAAAAGTAAACTGCTTTTGTGTTTACCCAAGGATCTTTCTCCTTCACCCCTCTCCGACTGATAGTCGCAATACTGGTGCATATGTCGGGTGGCCGCGGCCTGGATACCACAATATAAAGAAATAATCGCGCGTGCACTCTCCAGGTTCGTTTTGTGGCTCGTTTCGGCCGACCACGTTTTTTGTTTTCTCTGCTCGTTTGCGTTATTTCTCTTCTGTTTACCTGTTGAATATGAGTGGAGAAACGTCAAAAAATGTAAGTAGATTCATTTCTGCGAGTTTCCTTTCAACCTTAGGAATGTAGTTGCAGGTTACGTTCACTATTGAAGGTACGAGTCATCGATCGCCTTCTGTTGTCTCTCGGCTGACAACTCACCCCTGACCCTATCCAACCGGCGGGCAGCGGCGAAGCACCACCAAATCTAGAGAAGTTGTTGGCACACGCTGTAGCAAAAACTATGCCAGCGGTCTTGAAAGGACTTTTTGCTTTACCAAATGTGCCGGGCCAAACAAGCCCTACGGATACTGATGCTACGGCTAAAACCACAGCCAAGGCGCCACCACTGAGTTCTCGAGGCGACCGTTTTTACAGCGAGGAGCAAGAGACTAAGCTATCTCAAGACTTGCTCGATTTCACTACGAAGGCCTTCTCCAGGGCTTTGACCAAGGAAAAGTGGAAGGTGTTGACAACTTCTTATCCTCAAATTAAGGATACTGAGTCTCTACTTTTTGCCCCTACTATGGAGGCGGAAATAAAAGAAGACATCAAGAAACGACACACGGATACGCAAAAACTAAGGAGCTCTTTGCCTTTGAAGACGGGCTTGCTGAACGCCAGGGTGCATTTATCGTAGTAGCAAGAACCATTCTAGCAGCCTTGACAGCCTTGGATAGTGTAGGAGGGGAGAACGACGCTGAGGCTGTGGACCCCGATGAGATCAAGGACTTACTGGAGGATGCTCTTGTTTTACTTGCCACTGCTAACTTCAGGCTAAATGCATGGAGGCAAAAGCGGTTTTCAGAATTTCTTACGGAAGTTGGCAAGCGTACCCTGCGAGAAAATATCCCTGCAAACAGGCACAAATTTCTTGCCAAAATTATGAGCGAGCATGACCACGCTCGACTAACAGCAAACTCATCAGCACCCTTCCCGGCAACGGGCCAGTTTAAACAACCCTACAGACAGGATCAATGCTTTCGTCGAGGCACTGCTCCACTGATAACAGCAGATTTGGAGGGAAGCGGACATGGGGGTTTGGCTCAAAATCTAGCCACCAATCCCCCAAACGTAGCAAAACAGACGACTCCTCCCACCAGCTCTCTGGTAACAAAGCCAGTTCTAGCTGACTATCCACTCCCAGTTTTAGAAACAATCAGCCCGCCCAACCACAAATCAGCCGCCTGCTTACACTATTTTGTTCTGAATGGGAAGAAATTAATCCAAGGACCCATGGACATTACAAACAATTCAGGGGTACAAGATTCCCTTTTGCAGGCGCCCTGGGCAATGGCACATGAGGATTACCCGTGCAAAAAGCAGCATGGAGGCTCAACAGATTTTACAATCCATGCGCGCGCCACTAGACAAAGCAACCTTTTACATCCGCCTGCTGTGAGGACTGAGATCGCAAAACGATCCTTCTATTACTATGGTTGCACTCTTTTTAACGAACTATCTTGATGGTATTTTTCGTATTCATTTGCTTCTAAATCTTTTATTTGTACATAGTTTTCTATCTATATTATTATTAGTGTTAGTGTAATGCATATGTATGCATAGTTTTAGTACATTGTTGCGCTCAGGGCTCCCATTGATAACAGACAACCTTTTGCATCTGAAGGGGCTACCCTGAGCGGTATAAATCAATAAAGGTTCTTCTTCTTCTTCTTCAGATGGACAGAGCAATCGCAAACCTTTTAGCTAAAGGATCAGTGAAGGCTGTGCAACCACAGGACGACCAGTTCATATCAACCCTGTTTCTAGTAGAAAAAGACAATAGAGAGTTTCGACCAGTTATCAATCTTTGTGCTCTGAATCGCTTCCTAGGCAAGGAATCCTTCAAAATGGAAGGACTGCAAGTTGTGAGATCCCTATTACTGAAAGGAGACTTTATGATGAAACTGGACTTGAAGGATGCCTATTATGCAATCTCCATTCACCCATCCCACAGGAAGTACCAGAGGTTTGTGTATCAGAAAAGAGTTTACGAGTTTCAGTCCCTTCCATTTGGTCTGTTATCTGCTCCTCGAGCCTTTACCAAAACTCTAAAACCAGTGTTAGCAGTGCTGCGTTCTCTAGGAATTCGGATTGTTATTTACGTCGACAACATGCTGCTACTTCACCAACAGAGCAAGGTACTGCAAAGGATGTTTGCACAGGTGGTAGCTTTCTTGGGAAAGCTGGGCTTCCTGGTCAAGATCGAGAAATGCTCGCTCGCCCCATTCCAGTGTATTGTGTTTCTAGGGGCCAAGTTGGACTCAACAATAACAATCTCTCTTCCTCAGCCAAAGCTAAGCACTATTTTGGATAACAAAAGGAGGCACCGTCCTTAAAGCGAACGCAAGCCATTGTAAGCCATCGCAAGTACACGGAAGTCTTGACCATACGGAGTCGCAAGCTTTCAACCTGCGTTGACTTGCCACTCCGGTTTGCCAGGGCTTTTCATTAAGCGAAGGGGGCACAAGTGCATGGGCAAGCGCAAGAGTTTGAAAGTCACAAAGAACGCGAGCATTCTCGTACCCAGAGCCCGCGATCCTATTAGTCTACGGGAGGAGACCAATAGGATCGCGGGCTCTGGGGACAAGAATGGAACGCCAGCACAAGTACAAGCAGGTTCATGTACATTTACAACGAAATTAGCTGATGGAAAACAGAAATTCTATTTCTTCTACTTATTATCATGAAAGCGTGAATAATTTGACTTTGGCTTGAACGTGACACGAACAATTTTTATGGCAGCAACGGTTTTACCAGGAAAGATCGAAGAATCAAGGCTTTAGCCGCTTTAAAAGGAGCACAATAAATCAAAAACAATTTTCGAAAATTAAAAGTTTGTCTTTCTTGAAAAGTCCTGTAAAATATACAGCACAATCCCAGAATCACTGCACAGGCGGCCCAAGCTAACGTTGAGCGCTGCGTAAAAATTAGACTGTGCCTTCCACGCTATGCATAATAATGACATCGCAAAATTTAAGAGTTTGTATGGAAGACTACAAAACGTCTCAAATTGCCCCAAATAAGAAAGAAGTCGAAATAAAAATAATTTGCCTTATTTAATTGTTGTATTGGTCTTTATTTGAGGGCTTCCTGGGCTGGTTGGAAGCTTTTTGGGCGAGAAATTGAGCTTTTATTTTTTCATGTTTGCTGAACGTTTAGAATTAATTAAAGGCAGGAGATAATTTCGCACTGCACCTCACTTGAAGTTCGATAAATTCCATCACAATAAACGAATCGCCATAAAACTTCAAAGGTGTATTCTTGGGTCTTGGACTACCTCTGTTCTTTCTCATGGTTTCCATATCCTATTTTAAGCCGTCGAAGACCCCTCCTGAATACGAAACTAGCCTGTCCTGGTATGCGTTTTCATTTGAAGAGCACACATGAATCTTTGAGCGCCGCATTTCGACGACAAAATTGCCCTCAGCCGGGGAGAGGCGGAGTGGGATTGTTGACAAGCAAAAGAGGACACTGCGGAGTGCAGAGAGGTCGGTTTGACCGGAAATAGAGAACTATTAGAACGTCCGTGAAATTTACTCGCCTCACTTCACGCCACGAGCACGCATTAACGTCTTTGCGCGAAAATATATTTGAATAGCGATTTTTTCAGGCCCATTAACCTGTTTACCGCAAAGAATGTTGTCAAAATTTAGAAGCAGAGATGAGGAGCAGTTTCCACCTAGAAAAAACAAAAACAAAAATTGCAGCGGTTTTCAAATGAATGGAAATTGTGGTAGGTATGTTGTTTCCAAGGTCATGGCAATATATTTTAGGGCGTTATTGGAGTTTGTCAATGAGCTTGTGACGTTACTTCAATAGAAACAACCTCTCTCCAACGCATAACCGTGCTAAAAGCTATTGCGTGGAAACAGTCACCTGTCTCAAATTTTAATTTTTAGCAGTATTTAGATTCCTTTGGTCCATTTTCAAAGTGTTAACCGTAACCGACTGGGCGTGTGGAAGACCGTGGTTTTGATTATTTGGTCACTCGTGCAATGGATACAATTTACGTGCCTTTTCGTTTTGCTGCCCCGTGGGTATTTAGTTTCTTGTAAAGAACTGGAATTTTTCTGCTTTTTGTTGCCTGGGGGGGGGGGGGGAATGTAAGCCCTGGTTGTTAGTCATGTAGTGCAATGTAACGAATATCATAGCGTAAACGTGCTAAAAACATATTTGTCCAAGGAAAGGAAACTGTAATTTGCTCTCGATCTTAAGGATTTTTCGGCCAAGATCGACGGCATTTCTAAATGGTTGACAAAGTGTGTAGCGGAAAAGTAGGTTCAATTTGCCCAAAGCAAAGTGGTTTAGGACGTTGGGTTTATAATCCTAGTAACCCCAAGAGAGGATAAAGGGGTAAGAGAGTTAATCCCTCATATAGGCCCTATCCCCATCCTAATCCCTCTCAAGTTATTTTTAGAAGGTATCGAATTCCCGCGGATAATGTTACCTCGCGCGTTGCATGAAAGTTTCGTGGAGGAGGAATCCATAAACATGGCGGGATTATCGTATGCGAAATGAGAATAGCGTTATTTATTCTTTTTTCAATTTTTACATGGATCATTCGGCATCAAGGAAAAGAAATAGGTTGAAGATTCAACCGCAGGAGCAAAGGGGAACAAAGAAAGTTTAGTTTCATTTTCTGGAGATGATTTAGAGGGCGAGGAAAACATTGAAATTCACATGTCCGTATAGAAACCGACCCTATCGAAAACTAACTTGTAACTTGCTTTTGTTTTTCGCTAGGTCACGCTGGCCGAGGAAATACTCCACGAAGGTCACACGTTTTTCAACAGAATGATTGTAAATCATCCCATGAGACTTTACCATAGGAGCAACTGATGAGGTTCACTCGACTTGAGAAATAACACAACTCATTCACAAGAAGCATCCTTGAGTTTTTCGAACCAGCATTTAAGCCGCTGTAGATTTAACAAATGAATTTCCAAACAGACCGTCACATGAAGATGAAACAATAACCTCTTTGAGAATTGCTAAGCGCAATTAAACTGCTGGAGATGTATCTGTTGGATGCTAGTAACGCCACAAGCCAATGGAGGTGCAATGTTTTAACTCCAAGCAATTCTATTTCTAGAGCCACAACCATGAAAGAGGAGGTAAAACGACAGCGCAAGATGATCAAAGGAGACTGCAATAGTCTCAGATTAACTTGAATCCTTTAGACACTCTATACGACATCCGCAACAGAGAAAGATACATGTCTTGCACATAACCGCAAACAAGATCTAATCACGGGCTTAGAAACTTGGCATCCTTTCAGAAAAACATCACTCTTTTAATTAAGCGGCTTTAATTTAAGGATTCCTGCATTTAATCTGAGCGCAAAAAGTTAACTAAGTGCCAAAGAGCTAGCACACACAACGGCACAAAGATTTAAAACGGCTCTAAGAACGTGACAAACCCTCCAAACAGTATGTATCACAGCTTGAGTATGCCCTCTCTTGATCAATAGGTCAACCACACAATTTACCGGCACAATTGGGTCGCCTTTAGATCATCTGGATCAAAGGGACAAAGCTGTTACCAAGAATAACTTAAGCGACTAGGAGGAGTCGTGTGAGGCCCTTTATCCTCTCTTGAATACGGCTATTTCTAGTCTGAAATAGAGAAACTTGGGATTAAAATACGCGAAAGTTTTAGGAGAAACAAAGTAAGTGTTACAAGCATCTGTAATGCAATTATATTACTCTGCTCAGCAATGAATTAACATACTTATTATAAAATTTTCAGGGTAACTTTTATCGCAGGACAAACACTAGATTAAACAATAACGTTTTGTGAATTGAAGTGTTACTTAAAAAGTCCGTTCTGGGAAAGGTTTGGAGAGATAATATCATTCTGGAAATTTTCGTGATCGTTGCTTGTTTAGATTGTCTACCCGCGCAAAGTTTAGAGAAAATGATGATGATAATAATAATAATAAAATAATAATAATGATGATGATAATGATGATGATGATCGTTTCCCAAAATTCTTATTCCCTTACAATCTTTGAACTTCATCTCTGCAATTAGCCGATTCTTTCTGGTTCCAACCCTTTTGTCTAACAACGCAAAAGGTAAACATGGGATTTTGACTGTTGCTAAGTTAAATTGGATCTGTACATCAATAGTCAATAGAGCAATAGTTTGTGCATATGAAAGTCACCTTTCACATCAGGTCTAGAGATCTGATCCACGTCACGCCAGAGAATTCTCACCCCTTAAAAAATAATTCAGTTTGGAATATTTGCGTTTCGTTTGTAGAAGCGACGCAAAAAATTGATCAATCTCAAACGGATAATTTAACTTTAACATATTTAGCACCCCTGAAATCCTGTTTTGGGTCAATAGGGAAAAATTTAGAGTCGGACTTTCGGCTTCGAAAATTGCCATTCGGGTTTGTTTACAAGAAAAATGCATGCGATTTTAGGAGTACATGGGAGACTAAGCTCGATATCTGGTCACGCAAGGACGTTATTCAAATTTCCCCGCCGTTTTCGAAATCTTCGTTAAGTTGCGCGCATTTTGATACCAAATTCATTGGGGTTTGCGTGGCAGGGATGTTTGGGAAGTTTGCCTTATTTCTCATTATTTCCTGCGCGTTACTAGTTCGCGTTGCTGAAGCAGTTCCCGGTGATGAGAATACGAATAACGAAGACTTCCACGGAAGTTCACGTGGAGACAAACCATTCTTCATCATGGAAATCAACAAGTAGAATAAAGTTTCTTCTTTATCTCTCTGTAGATACTATCGTAAAATGAGTTGTATCTGTCTTCAAAGGAATCCTCACCCGGTAAACGCAGCTTCTCCAAACGAATCGGTAATCCAAGCTCAACGCAAGACCTCCACTCATCGAATTCTGAGCCATATCCTTTGTAATGAATTTTAACTTTATCTTGCGCCTTGTCGATATCAGTGATTTCTATTTTGTATAGAGTTTTGTCCGGCCTAGCTGCCTTCCTTTTGGCTCCAACTTGAGATCGATGCAAGCTAAAATCCGCCACGAATCTCTTGGGAGGCTTCACTTCTCGCTTTGTCAACGTGCCTGCCATGTTTTGCATGATTTTGTTTTCAAGAGCTCAAATGAAGCTCAAATTAATCGAACAACGCTTGCTCAAAGGGCTAATCTCGGAAGAGCGGCACTGGTACTTAGCGTAAGCAGATGTTCATCACAGTGGGGAATGACTTTGATATGGTTTTCCATCTGAAGTAAGGGAACGCAAAAAAGAGGTCTAAATGTTCCTCTTAAAAGCCAACCTCACAGGATGACTTGAAAAATGCACACTGTCGAACCGGCAGATGAAACTAGAAATTCAATCCCTGGTAAGACATCTCTAGATAGGGTGGATTTCACAGATTTGATGGAAAAGAGAGATATTTTATTTAATACTTCCATTTCAAACTGTAAATATCTAATAAATTAGTGCTGTTAGAAAATATTCACAGTTTTAAGGGGAAGTATGAAAAAAATCATTATTTATTGTGTCGGCTCAGTTGAACTGTAAGTGCATCCCCGCTATTCCCTATGTTCACGTTTTATTTTAAATCTTCTGGTCGTGGAAACGATTTAAGGCTAAAAAAATAAGTACAAGAAATCCATCCCAGGAGTGATCCGATGCCCCATGTTTATCACGTGCCAAACCGAGATGGACTTCGGTGTGGAGCATAATGCCGCCATGGACGCCCAGCCTCGCAAGTTTTACTTCAAAAGTCTTAGCTCCCCACCATTGGCAGGTGTACAGGAGGTATTGCGAGAAAACGCAATAGACTGCCTTGTCTGGGCTTGCAGTGTCGCCAGCACTCCAGAAGACGAGCTACCAGCTCCGATGCCTGGATCCCTTGCAAGACCGGACGATTTTAACGAAGGAGGAAAAGAACGGAATAATGACCATGAACCTGGAAGACAGTGAAAGTGAGCAGGAGTTGAATGAAGAAGAGCAACTAATGGTAGAAGAAGACCGCATCGAGGAGGAAGAAGACGAATCAGATTCTCAGCCTAGTGGATGGGAAAAGAGCATTGAGAAGATTTTGGAGCTTCAAGATCGACGGCCATGCCATAGTCTGAAGAAGAGGCAACGCGGGCTCATTGCGTCTGGAGTGAAACGCACTACCAAGGAGATTGAAAATGAAGCCCAGCGAGCTAGAGAGCGAATTGTAGACGAGACAAGACAACACTGGATTTCGATCAGAATGATAAGACAAGAAGATGCTCATCTGCTCGAGACGGTGGAGGGCCCATACCATCCCACTATTGAGCGGTCAAGGGAGGATTACTTCGCCAAAAAGAAAGAGGAAGAGCAAGAGATGTTGGAAGAGAAGGTGGCCAAATACTACGAAAATGAATGGGTTTGGGAAAAGGAGAAGGAGCTTCGACAGCTGCAAGAGCAGGAGGAGGCAGCAATGGAAGAGGAAGTCAAACGTTCCTTGCAGTACATGATAGGAGTCACCTCAGAAGCACTGAAGTTACACTTTAAGCGGGAAGATTTACCAGGCCTCGGTAAACTTGTCATCGCGGAAAGAAAGAAACGAGCTATAGACATGAAATGGTTGTCCACACAGCAGGCCCAAAGAGTTAAAAGTGTATGGGTGCCTTTGCCGTTTCCTTGTGATGGATACAAATCCAAAGAGGAAGACATGTTCATTACTCAGTCCTCACAAGCGTCGACATCAAGAGCCCCAAGTCAGAATATTCACAGACGCAATTCCAAGAAACGGCCAGCCCACTCGAGTAGTCAAGTTTCAAAGAGAGAACGAATAACCCATTTTTTTCAAACTAAACCAGGAGTGACATTCGAGGACATCACGAGAGACTTGATTAGAAATGTGGGAAATCGTGTAGCCCATGTATGACGAGACTGATTGGTCAGACAAATGTTATTACGTAATTGAATCCGTTTTCTGTGAAATGAAACATTGACCTCAGTGTTTTTGCCTTTCGTGAAATTGAAATCGTATTTTCCAAGTCGAGAGTGACGCTAATAAATAATAAATAAGCGAACTAGTGAATAGTTAATATAGAGCTAATTCGTTTCCAAACACTGGATTTAGTACCGAGGATCAGTTGCGAATACTGCAGTGATAAGTGTTCATTGTAAAATTAAAAAATGTGAGACTGAGAATCGTTGTTACACACAAACTAGTCGCTAGCGTGTTATTTATTAATAAGAGTGTGACACAGATTGAATTAAATCCTACTTCAAACGTACATTGTCTCAATGTCCATTCATCTGTGGCATGATTTAGAATGTGATCCGAATCTTCTTACTGCCCGGCTCAGCAGAGAGTTAGGTGTCCTTCCCTCTTGAAAATGAAAATCAGGGTCTCTGAGAATTGCTTTCCACTGTCCGAAGCCGTATCGCTTAAGTCCAGTTTTTAGATATTTGTCTTCCTCGGGAGTGAACATCACATTTTTTCTCCTTCTCGCACCGATTTCTGTTAGTCTTATTGTTTGTGTTTTTGTGATCGTGTCGGCCTCGTCGGATAAAGAACTATCACTTTGGTCAGCATTTTGCTCTTGCGAGGAAGTCGACTTGTCTGAAAGCCTCGAGGGCACTTCCATTTCTAGCTCTGTTCCCTTGTCGCCCTGTAGTTTTTCCAAACATTTATGCGCTTTACTAGCAACCTCACGCTATCTTTTTTTTTACGACACTTTATTGAACAAAGACAACACAAATTTACAATACTTGCCTCACGCGATCTTTGTTTTTGATAGTGAACCCTGGCTACAACAGAGCTGTGTGTTTGGTCCTCGGTGATTGTGCTTTGCGCAGTGCTGCTAAGATGCCTATTGCTTGCCGTCTCCACTATCTGTCGATAGCGAGTCCGATGAACGTATGTACTTGCCCGTTGCATCAAAGACCAGTTTACTCATCAGTTCTCCTAGCTTGTTGTGCTGTCCTCCATTTCTCGTCACTAAAACATAATCGCAGTTCGGCTTGAGCAGAGGGCGAATGTGATTCATGTAGCCATCTAACACTTGCATGCTAGTCTCGGTCAGGTAAAGAGAATCAAAGCCATATTTTCCCGCTGTTTTGAACATTTTCTGATCAATGAATCCGCCGTTGGTTTTAGCTTTGTTCACCATCTCAACAGTTAAGTACTGATATGTCATCGGGCGCGAACCTTTAACCTTGATAAACAAATATACGCCGAGAAATTTAGTGGCGAATGATAAGCCTAACGGGGATATTGTCCCTGGGTTATCCTTGCATGATTTCAGCATGCTTTCGTAACGCGGCAAGTAACGCCCGACGACTTCCAAGAGCTCTTCCAGTGTGTCCCAGTGTCCCCTGGCTTCTAAGGCGTCAGTATCGAGCTCGCTCGTCCATTGTAATGGCATCATCTTGGAAACGGTTTTGCGCAACTTTTTCAAGTAAAGTTCTGTAGAAGTCAACCCTCTCCATACCGAATCCGATGCTCCATTAACTTTTCTGAAATCCCCTAATTCTGCAATGGCGTCCAAGTAGCCTATGCGCCCTGCGTGCCCGAGATTCCACTCATCTTGCATCGTGTCAACAAATTGAAAACGAGATTAGGAGAACATAGACTAAAGTCAACGATTTCAAATGTGAGATCCTCGTCTTCTTCGCAACAAAATTTAAGAAATTTCAAACACCTGCTGACAATTTGGTGTGCTTGCCGTTCGCTTTTACAACCCCCACCACTGCCGGTGAGCCAGGACAAGAAATCTTGGGCAATTTTGCTTGACATGTCAAAAGAGAGAGCTCGTCTGATTTTAAGTGGTCTTGTCATTAGTGGCTTCGATTTTGTTGCTTTGTTGGTGACATGTTTCAGTCTGACTCATGTTTGGTTTTTCGTTGAAATAAATGTACTAGCGGTGTTTGGTCTTGGTGTGTTTTCTGCAGCCCTCTTTGTGTTGTAAATCCATCAGGCTTGCAGCCTTGCACTGGGCAGTGAAAAAGGCCATCTGAGTCGTCTTCTTCTAAGTGAAGCCTTTTGGGTTTAGGCGACGCGTTTGGAAATTTTGACCAGTCGATTTCCACTCCTCTTTTGCTCATCTTTTAAGATCTGATATTGCGAAGTTTCTCACGAGACTGCTTTATTTATGCTAAATCGCTGAATTGTCATGAACTCGATATCTGGCCCGTTTTTTACACAATAAAACCAAACAAAGGAACAAAGGGACAAGTCTCATCTTGTTCAAACCTGCCCTAACGTGATTAAACATGTAGCAGGCAAGCCGAGGCTAAAAATTAACTTTGCCCTCGGGCATGTTAGACTGACAAACTAAAATCAGAACTTGCGTCCCTGTTGACCAAAACTAAATAGGAACCATAGTTCCCATTTATATTTAGTGAACCAAATAAAAAAGGAATTATAGTTCCTCTTTAATTTAAAGTGGAACTTATTAGTTCCAGTATGAAAACGGAACAATCTTTCGCATTTGTCAGGAAAAGGAACAACTTCCTTAGGAACTAAATTGCTTTTGAAACTGGCCCTTAATACATTTGGGAACGACAAGCCACGATATGGAACAGCTCGTTCCTAATTGTTCACAAGAAAATACTTAAGCGGAACGATCATTTCTCATTATCGAACTCCCGAACTTAATGTACTAGTTAATAGGAACAAATTGTTTAAAGGAGAACACTCGATAAAATCGGAACCATTCAAAAAGGACCATTCGTTCCTAAAAAGATCACAACCGGAACAAAGAGTTCCTTTTATTTAAGATAAAAAGGAACTTCTTGTTCATATTTATGACAAAAGGAACCCTTTGTTCCGAAATCAGACATCGTTGTTCCTATTTTTTACTTCGGCAAAAATAATAGTTCCTTTAGATGAAAACAAAGATTGTTCCTAAAGCAATTAGAGGAACAAAACAGTCAACCTCGCGGAACAGTACCTTTTCAAAAAAGCCTTTATTTTTCGCCTCGCATCAGTCAAAATCATAATTTGAAAACTTCTTCATTTAAGGAACATGCCAACAAGGCGGGCAAAAAAAAAACCCGGCAAAACACGTTGTCTTTAAAGCCAAAATTTCTGCTGTCATCGATTTTGGGGAATGCATATGATGATAATGACGATGATGATGATGATGATAATAGTTAGAACATTTGCACCAGCATAAAGCTTGGAAGCAAAAATGATGACGCTTGTGAAGTATTAGTTTTGCTACTTAAGTACCATTTAGCTCTTTTTAAGCAAACGTTTTTTTGGCACCTTAACAATCATTTAAAAGAGCACCTATTGAGAATACAAAACATGCTAACAAGACGATGAGTCTTTTCATTTGTATGCAAATGATTCCGTTACCACAGCTTAGAAACTAAAAGACGGCTATTTCGTGTCCGAAATGGAGAGAACCTTTGAGTTATGGAAATATTAGCCAAAACGTGAATGATCATTTCCCACCCATGCAAAGTTAAAATAAGAAGTCATTCCATAGTGTAAGCCTGCATCCCCAAATCTTTAAACTGCGCAAAAAATGAAATAGTTTTGATGAAGGATGATTTTCGCTCTTGGAGTAACTAATAGAAAACGTTAAGTTTATTTGCACCCTGCATACGACGTGAAAGTCATGTCATGTTATAGGCGTTCGTCTTTGAATCATGTCACTTGGCTTAACATTGAAATCGGCATTTTTTGCGACTCATTGTCTGAGAATGTGCTCAGAAGTTGGAAATGGGGGTCAACCGATTTTCATGAAACTTGCTGCAGACGTTAGCCTTGACATTTTTGACATTTACAAACTTCCACCCGAGTACCTTTAATACCTGGTGGAGATTCCATTCCACTTTTCAAGTCTTCTGACCTCTATATCGCATTGTTTTCAGGTGCGCAATTTCTCGGACGTTACTTGCATGGCGCGATTTTGCAGTCACAAAGATCCTTCCCTGCTTGAGGATCCGAAAAATCATAACGTATAACATCAATACCCGTTCGCTTTCTTGTTGATTCGGGTGCGTGAGAATGAAAACGTTTTGTCACTCAGTTGCCCGGTCTAATTGTCTTAGGCAACCAAAAACCTTATTTGCTAGCAGAACAAAATCATGTATGATTATTTCAGGAACAATAGGTTTGGAAACGAAAAAAACGTAATCCAAAACAAACCTAACTGGAGAAATTAGTGAAGCTGGTTTCCCTACCTTGTGATATAATGATTCCACTGTTATTAAGCGCTGGAATATTCATTGAAACAAATGAAATACTATACGTCAGGAGGTTTAGCGAAATTAGTTAACTCGTTTCTCTCTAGGTCACGATCTGACAAGTCCGACTTTATCACGCGGTGAAATATTTAGACAATATTTTCTGTGATTAAAATTCTGGTCTATTTCAGCTTGAGTCTCTGGAAAGTCCGTTAGCATCATATACTGATTAAGCCTTGGATGATATTTTAACAGTATTTTTACCCCAGGTTCAATATAGCCCATTGTTTTGCAAGAAAAAAAAAAAAAAATAAAACTTAAAAACTTGACACAAAATAGTGTAATTTCTTTTGGCAGAACTGATCCACAAGCTGCATGTCCAAAACGATTCAACATTTCAAAAGGATTCAACTTTCCCATTCAACACCTTTCAACATTTTTGGATTCGGAAAGTTAGTAACTGCTTTAGGCCACCCTGTTGAATGATGTTAAACGGTTCTGCTTTTGGACACCCTGGGGATGAGCTGGGAATTTTGACCAAGGTTTAACCCCGTTAATTTTGATAGTTTAACTCAAGGCGAAATAAAAAAAAATCAATCTTTCGTATTTAAAGGTAATGCATACCTTAATTTCATAGGTACGATAAGGCTTTTTGGTAAAATCGGTTGTTGAGTTTTCAGCGGCTACTCCTCGCACAAGACACAAGGGTGTTCCCAGATGGAGGGAGACAGGCCTTAGAGATTTAAGTTTGGGCAAATGCGAGAGTTGGATCCTTGTGGTTGGGACTCGAATTTAACGTATTTCTAACAATGAATGACACAACAGAACAATTCAGTTTTTCAATTTATTTCCCACCTTTAACACATTTCACACATGGTATTTTGAAAACAGCCTTTACAAAGTGCATCTTTCTTTCGTTTTCACTCCCTTTAGCCCCTGCCCTTAAGTTTACCGAACGATTAAGAATTTCCCCTGACCCGGCGTTCCTTTATTTCTTCCTGCTGTTGAAGCACGACCTTAAATCTTGGAACGGAACGTCAAAAGAAATGACTATTGATCTTGAGCACAGCTGATGTCGCCCCTAAGATCATCGAAGTTGATGTGACCCCATCCTCTAGAAGAGTTGTCAATCAGTTTGAGATGCGCCTCTTTGCCGACATAGTTACTGACGTCCCAGGACTCTCTAGTCATCGTCTCGTGGCACTTACCGGTAGCGCGTTTGACAACCTGAGAAACGGAACGAAAAAATAATGCTTAAGTGAACAAGGAAGTAATATAATAACTAACAAATTAAATATTTGAGTAAACTGATACGGAAATTTTTTCCCCCTCAAATATGAAGCAAAACGATTGCTGACATGGAGACAACCATTATAACGGGGATATATAATATGTGACGAGTTGCAGCATCACATAGCGTTTATTGAATGCTTTTGTTTAAATCTGGTTGCACGCAGATCGAGATTTAGAGACCTTCAGCGTGTTACCCAGCCTCTTAATACATGTAAAGTAACCATTTTGAATTTCAGGCAGCCTGTGCGGGGGTACTTCAATTGCGAAAATGTTCTATTTGCCGAAACTATTGAGGCGTTACTGGGCCTGGCAAAAACCGTTCAAATCAAAATTTAAGCGTTATATCCTACTTACAGAAAAAAATATTGCCCGGTGGATTTCGATATCATTGCAAGTGTTTTTAAAACGCATTTGTATGGCATCAACATTTTCTGGTGTGCGCATGCATGTTTCGAATCGTTTTCTGTTCTTGGAAAAATGTTGAAAATTACTGAGCTGCATCTTCCCTTTCTAGCTTAAGTTTTGGTTTAGGAAAATTTCCATGGTGATCTGTTCTTCAAGGACTGCTCTTCTACCTTTTTTATAGGGCAAAATTTGACGAGGGTTGTACGTTGACATAAGCTACAATTTTCACCTGGCCATCAATAATCAACTCTGCACGAACTGTATTTATATCGCAACCTCCTCCAATTAGGAACGAAATGTATCTGCCCGTGATCTTAAAGGATGGAGAAGTGAGAGTGCCTTGGGGGCCGTCTCCTTGAACTGCTCCTGCCTTTGACTTTTCGGAGGGTCTATCCTCATATCCTCCAATCCACCAGTTTCCCTCTTGACGGGCAGGCTGCCCTCTGCCACGAGCCGTTGGGTTGTCACCAAAGGTAGGCTGGTTGTCAAACGCTGTACCGGTCTTCTTCCAGCCCTGGATGCCATGTTCGAAGTCGAACCTGAAAGCTTGAAAGAGTAGAAATCCAAGGTTAAAATGATTTGACTGCCTTGACCCCAGGCGCCGGGTTAGCGCGGGCAAACAGGGAGCGCGTCGCGTCGTGGGAAGGATGCAAAACTGCGGTGCACTTTTCCCACAACGTTACGCCCAGCACCATAAAACATGCAAGGAGGTACGCCTGGGGGCAAATCGGGATAGCTAGATTATGTATTTCAGAAGTTCTTTCGATTATTGCAAGTGTTAAGATTAATTCTAAGGAAAACAACGTGGCTATTAGGATTATCGGGGGTTTCTGTAAGACGTCTGGGGCCAGAGGGAAATTTTTATTCTAAAGCTACAATTACCTGCAGAATTGTTGAGACGCTCTTACCCAAAACCCACTCTTGCATAGTCATAATATTGCCTCATCCCACAGGAAAGCCACCAATCACCAATTCCCGCAAGTACTCCCCCTTCCCCATGTCAATGCTGTCGGGCAATGTTTTGGACATAGTCCGTGCAGCGAAACGACATTGAAAGGAGGGAGGGGTGGGGGTACGGGGGGAAGAAACTGGGCTCCGGAAGCCAAAGTTTGCACTTACGCGAAACATTGTCTCAAGTAGTTCTGCACGCAACTGTAGTAATAACAGTATTAAAAATATCCGTTGTGACGTCACATGACGACATTATTGGCACCATTACCATAACTGACACTCATTTGTCTTACGGTGATTCCATTCAATTGCATTGCGCATCCTTCCTGCGCATCATTTCTTGAGTGATTAGTGTGTGCACGTTCGGAACTTGATAGGTTTTCTATGAAAGCTCAGCTGTTCAGAGAAATAAATGGTTGTTTTCTCCTAAACGAACTCGATGATCCCACTTTTTTATTCTATTATTTAAGTAAAATACGACTTAACAAGATATATTCAAATTTGAAGTAATTTTCGTTGTTCAATTTTGAAATATTCCAGTTGTTTCACTATTACAGTCAGACTTTAGGCGTTTCACCGGAACCGAGCAGACGCTCGATTTGCCTATCATTTCATTAGTTTAAGTTTTACGGCAATTTTAGACGTTTTACTGTAACGTTGTTCTTCTATTATAAGAATAATGCTTATATTTCATTGTTAGTAACAACCTTGTTCAAGTAATAGCTGTCTCTGGTACACGGATAGGTTTTTTAATATTGCTGTCGAAAGCTAGCAAAGTACCTATATACCACAGCCCCGTAGCGTGAAATCAAACACGGTGACCCCCTCTTTTTATTTTATTTTTGAACGTACTAGGTGTAATACCTGCGCAAAGTTTCAACAAATTCCCATTACAACTTCTTTTTCGATGGAATCACCTTAACCCTTTCACTCCCAAGAGAGCCTAACATCAAACTTCTAGACAAATCGCAAGTTTCATTTCGTCAAAAACTCATATAAATGGTATAAATAGTATAAATATAAATAGTACTATCTGAAAGTACTGCGAAAGGGGTTTCATTTGAATGGTCACACTGCCGGATTTCATCTACTCTGGGAGTGAATGGGTTAAAATGCCTCTTATAGAAATTTTCTTTCGGACTTATCGGGAAATAAAATGCCTTGTGTTTTGTTTCTTGCCGCACCACTTTTAACTGTCCTAAGGAGGAAGAGAAAAACTTGATAGTACTGACAGAGCTGAGGTTTAGGTCATCTTGATGGTCATAAGCTTTCTTCAGTTACGAGGGCCACGGAGCTATCACCTTGTTACTTTTGATTGCTCATAATCGTGACCCTTTTCAAGACAGATCAAGTGGGACTTTCAGACAAAATAAGGTTTAGATCGGAAGACCACTGGAGGATCTCTGGGAAATAACACACCTTTTGTTTGTTTCAGTTCTGCCAGTTCTTGCTGCACCGCTTTTAATTGTTCTGAGGAAAAAAGAGAAGACATTAATCAACATGATAGTTTTGACAGACGTTGTCTTCATGAAGGCCATAAGCCTTACTTAGTACTGAGGGTCAAGATCACAGAGTTGTTAGCTTGTTACTTTCAATTGCTCATCGTCGTTAAATAAAGCCTGAGATTGATTGATTCCTTGACTCTTGTTTAAAATAGACTTAATGAGACGTTTAGGCAAAATAAGGTTTAGTTTGGAAGGCCGCTGGGGGACCTTCGGGAAATAAAGTACCTTGTGCTTCCTCTAATTCTTGCTCTACCGCTTTTAATTTTCCTGAGGAAGAAGAGAAAACGCCGTTATGCAATGTGATGATACTGGCAGAGGTTGTTTTCTTGAAGGTCATAATTTTTATGTACTTGTAAGGGTCACGGAACTATATACTTGTTACTTTCAATTGTTTATCGTTGTTAAATAAACACTGATTGATTGATTGATTGATTGACTCCTGTTTTTAAACAGACCCAGGGGGAAATAAGGTTTAGGCAAAATAGGCTTATTTCGGAAGGCCACACGAATTCTGACCGCGAGTTTATGTATATTTCGAAAGACGAACCTCTACTGATAGGCAACAACGCAATCCGTAAACATGCTTACGTGAGGGTAGTAGGAACTTCTTTTGAAAAGTTAGTTTTTTAGGTGGCTAAACTGTCTGCCTAAATAAAAATGTTATTTGTTAACTTTTGATTTAGGTGGCAACCATTTTCAATCAAAAGAGCGGTTGAGAGGACGATGGAAGTGAGATTGATGATGTTTCATGTACTTTTAATTCAAAGTGCAACTGTATTAACAATTTTAAAAATTGCTTTGTCTCTTTTCTTACTCTGTGTTAGAGCTTGTTTTGCAGCCTGTTAAGAAAGATTAGTAATTTACATGTGAAAAGTTCAGTTTCTCGGCTCCTTAAGGTTTTTACAAGGCACATATTTCTTGTTTGAAGGATTTGACTGCTCACATTTACTATAATTGTAATGTATCACTCACTTTTACATTTCCTTTGAGCTTTTGATGTCGCAATGATCATCATAATTGCCACAAGAACACCAAACGTCTTCATTGTAACTGGTGCAAAGAACAGGTCTAGAGAAAAGAATGCAAAATACCACAATTAACAATCGGTACGCAATAGCATACCTGTGTCCCCAATTTTAGAAAGGTCTGACCTTCTCCTCTCGAATATTATAGAACAACAAGAAATCAACAAACAAACAATGAACGTTCGTTCTAGGAAATAAAACTCTAGTCTCGGTGTACGTACACGATGAGATTTGTTTGTTTTTTTTCTGAGTCATAATGCTCTCCGAACAGTTATTCCACAGGGAGGATCGGTTGCATAGCTTTGCTTCATCTGGAGAATTCCTGCCCTCCAACGCGTCCTCAATGACTTTCAGAAGTTTTACTTCTTTGAAATGGGATAATACATCTTCCTGATATCGTAGTAGAATCTAAGGGATAATATTGATTTCAACATAAAAAGTCGAATAGAATTGACATATCCAAGCAGTTAAATTTGTAGGCGCATTTCAGGGACAAAAAAACTACTTTACGAGTTACCTGTAAAGCATTCGTTTTCGAAAAAAAGGGATTTCTTAGTTAATTAAATGCGTCACTTCTCCCTTTTGATGTCTGATCTAAACTACCAGCTTCAAGACGAGCTTAAAACTTTGATATTGCCATGAGAAAGAACTGAAGTGTAAGGAAAGGTAACCGAATTCAATGACAAAAAAGATAAAAACTTTTCACACATAGAAAATGAAGTTTATACAAATAACATTCTCTCTTCAGAAGAACTGCATCTTTTTGCAACTTAAATAACGGAACAAACCCTGAGCTAAGCTACGCCTTAACCTATTGAACAAGAAAAAGGCACAAACCTCATAAACGTCCTCCAACGCGTTCCAGTTTAAGTTCAAAACCCTGATAAGGATGGCAAAATTCTCAAAAGACACAGGTTTATATAACTGCTTGTATAGCTACGTAATCCTTAGTGTCGATCACTTACATTGGCCAGTATTTGTTCGTTGCCTAGCATGGGCAAACGTCAAACAACAACCCCTTTTGCATTGACTTCCTAAAATGTTGACGCAAGTGTTCGCTTGTTCACATGACAAGCTCGGAGTCTTCTCAAGAATGTAGGCTCCCTGTCGATTACTACAATTTACAACTTCTACTTTCGCTGTGAAGGAAATGATCAAGCTAATGAAAGATAAATTAAAACTGTGTTAAAAATTTCTATTTACGAATGAGAAAATTACTTTTATGCGTGACTGATTAAAAAACTGGAACGTGCATAAAATGACACGATTCGCTAAACCCTAATAACGGCTAACGAAATATACATGTGCTAAATTCATTGAAAGTAGCAACTGCAAATGCAGGACAAAGATACTAATTTTTTCAAGCTGCAGCAAATGACCGGGATGAAAATGATTATATTGACAATAAAGGCAAATTTCAAACAACAAGCCTTTTGTATGACTTTCGCCGGAAGATGTTTACTCTTGTTCACATGACGAGTTCAAGTCATTTTTTGGAACTCAGGTTCCCTGTCGATTAGTGGAAGTTATTGCCTTTATTCCCGCTGTGATGAAAATGGTCAAGCTAATGAAAAATAATACCGAAAAGATCAAAGTTAGAAGCACGAAGAGGAGAATTCCCTTATGTTGGTAGGATGAAAAATGGAAACGTACGAAAATAGCACGATGAAGGAGACACCGACAAAATTATCAGTTTTATGGATGTTAACGGGAAAATGTTATCAATAACGTCACTTCTTTCGTTCAAGTTTATTTTTCTTGTTTTATTTACTATCTTTGATAAGTTTGCATTGTAACACTTAAACGAGTTTTCCTATGTAACAGCTGGTTAACGTTAAATTTTCGGCTTTTAGAACACTGAAAACGTCGTGCCTGGATAACACTTAACACTAAACGTTATCTAGGCCCCCTTACGAATAAAAACGTGTAGAACATAATTATGCTTCCTTATAAGAAAAACAAAACAAAAACGACATGGAGAAGAATATCATGGTGTTTTCTTTGGACGTTTTACTTTTAAGAGAATCAATAAAATCGCTGTGGGAGATAATACTCTAGCGAGCTTTTATTAGACGTAATTGCATTTTTTGTATTGGAGTGATTTATTAATATTCGTTAAGTTGATTTACAAAGCCTCTGGCAAGTTAAAACTCGGAGTAAACAACAAATGTAACTTAAGTGAAATGGTTAACAGTGGCTCCGAAACCAAACAGTATAATAATGCAACATTCGCAGTTACGTGGTAAAATTCTCTTTTGCTTGGATGACAAAAATTAGTAACGTGAGAAAATAACACGATGTCCAATTTACAGATAACCGCTAACCGAGGGTACGCAGGCAGCTGTCTCAAACCATAAAGTGACACCCACAGCACACTATAGCCTCCCGCAAATTAGAACACTTATAAAGCTATTTTGGAGTGTTTTCAGCTTGCTAGTAAAATAATCAATGACATCGTTGCGAGAGAGTCCCATTTCTTAACTACAGTCGACCCCTCCTATCTCGAAATTCATTTTCCTTGGTTAATTTGCACACCTTTTTTTTGCAATCGACCGTCTCTAATTCCCGTTATCTAGTACAGTTTTTGGTTTCTTTTATGTGTTCGAGAGGGCGGGAGTCTTCTGTAATTACTTTTTCACTACTGGAGGGATGTAATATTACTTATCAAAGTCTGTTGCAAATTAGAACAAGGAGAAAAAATATTACAAAATTTAATAGCATACGAAAAATGTCATTTATCAATAATAACTACATCAGAAAAAGTTCAGAGTTCAGCTCAGAGATGTAATCAACTTTCACAAAGGCAAATACTGATCAAACAAGCCGTTTTCTATGGATTTCCAAATGTTTACTCTTGTTCACATGATAACCGCAAGCTTTGTACAGGAATTCAAGCTGCCCTTCGATTAATTGAATTTTTTTAAAATTTCATTGTTGCTGTGAAAAAAATAAATAAAATAAAACGGACTCCATGAAAGATCGATAAAACCTTTGCCAAAAATTTACAGTTCCATTCGAAATTCTCTTATGGTGTATGAATTACGCGTATATTTGCCAGCATCTCTATCTAAAAAAGGTCTACGAAAGCTTTACTGGAAATTTCACTGTTGCAAATGAGAAAAAGTCTCTCATTTTGGTGATAACATTGTCAGTTACAATGATGGTTACATTTTAGTCTTGGAGGGACGTAATAGTACTCAATCGCTTTATTTACAAAGGGGCTGCAACCAAGAACAGGGAGAAAATGATAAATATAATACCTAGCTGAATAAAAACCAAAAAAATATTACATCGATAACAACTAAACTGAGAGATTTGTTATAGTACTTCAATAAAGTTTCATAAAGACAAATTTCCGGAGTAGCTACATTGTAGCTGTCGTGGGTCGTGGGTTGTGGGTAAAAAGTCATGGGTCGTAGGTGTAAGTTAAAACATTTTTCCTTTTCATTTTTCATGTGATTTAGATATATTCAATATACAAAGAAACATCACATCATTTCTTTATCACAGACTGTTGCCGCCGTCCAGTCTATCCTGGATACAGAGAGCTTAACTCGTCTGGAAAAGAGTTAAGCTCTCAACGACCTCAAGTTGCAGGCAACGTAAGAAGAAATATTTTGCACCGAAAAAACACAAAGAGGAGGGAGCCAATAAAAAGAGGAACAGAAACTCAGGTTAAGGGAACGGTACGAAATCGAATTCATCAATATCAGCAAGTTAAAATTCATCACCAAGGATACGCTTCAGAATTAGAAAAGTGAACATTATGCGTTGAACTTGGGTTTTAAATTCGTTTGGAGCAGTTGCGTTGTCCGACAAGGATTCTCTTGAGACAGACCTAACTCATTCTACTACCGCCTCGATAAAGAAATAATGAAAAAAATTGTATCCCACGATGAGCGACAATCCGGACATCCGAATAGAAATGCCGATTGAATGCGATCTTTTTCTTGGGTATAGAGCAGACAAGATAGCTTAGGAAAAAAACAGAGAAAGCAATTGACATAGAGGCCTTTATACTTACCTCAAAACCATTAAGGGGTCTATTATGAACCCTGCATCGCTAGAGGCAGCGTCAGCGACTCGGACGATTGCAACGATACATTAGGAGAAAGGAAACTTCCTTGCCACAATCTCGATAGTCATTTTTTCCAAATCCGAGTGAATTAGTGAATCTGGCATCCAAACGCGCCGAGTTTATTGCAGACTTTAAGAGTACATGTCATTAAAAAATCGAGAAAATCGCGGACACAGCTCAAAATTAGATTTGTCTCATACTTTATATATTAGTAAGTCTTAGTACCACACAAATGAAAATGATACTCATTGACTCAAAAATTCACTACTTTGTGAGAATTGAGTTTGAAACTGTTTAATAAAAGTATTTTACTTCAACAAAACTTCCAAAATTGTCAACATCCGCAACATTGCCAAGGTACAGCTTCACACAAAGTTTGAATCGTCTTTGCTCAATTCCTATTCGACTGATGCTTCTCATACTTCTTATGTTCAGTTACGGTAAAAACCGTGAGCCACCTTTTTCTAAAATAATAAATACGTTTTTAAAAAGAGCCCCCTCAGCCTCTGTGAAAAGTGCTCTTTTAATAGCTCCTCACAAAATGTGCCAGAACGACCTGCAGTACGCAACGGATCTCAACAGAAAACCTCTTGAGACACGTTCGACGGTAGTTTTTACCTCTTGCAAGTCGTTTCCTTGGCCGGATTCTTTAACAAGTGAAAGGTTGCCGCCATCGCAAATAAACCGACTAACACATGTTTGCACCGAGTTTCAAATCGTAATCACACTGGTACTTTTTTCATGAACTCAAATCAACTGGATAAAGGAAGGAATAAATGAAACTATCGAGATTAACGCTCACTAATAAAAAATGGAAACGTGCGAAAATTGCACAATTTGGAGGATCAAATAACAGCTAACGGGGTAGGCATGTAGATAAGTTTATTTAGAGTAACAACTACGAATGATCGGCATGAGGACTAAGATAATTTTTTCAGCTGCAGCGGTTAAACAAGATAAAAGTAATTATTTTGACAATAAAAGCAAATTTAAAAACAAGCCTTTTTGAATGGCTTCCGCAGGGAAAAGGTTTAGTCTTGTTCACAAGAAAAACAAATCCTTCCCTGAAAATTTCATAGTTACAAATGAGAAACTTCTCTTATGCGTGTGAGAATGAAAACGTGTATATTTGTCGACATCTCTAGTTTTATGTTTGTGATTTTGCTGATAACAATTATCACTGTTACAACAATAATTACATTTTAGTCTTGGAGGTACGTAATATTACTCAATTCCTGTTGTTTACCAAGGCCTTGCAATCAAGAACAGGGAGACAAAAATATATTACCTGACTGCCTGAATGAAAAAAAAATCACATCAATAGTACTTTAAATAAGGGTAGTGGGTAGAAAGTCGTGGGTCGACTCAGGGATTTCGCTTAAGGCCAGATGCCGGACTTAACGTCGAGTCGTTTTAAGTGTAAGGTCCGGTACTTTCACACGAAATAATTATTTTCTGCAGTGTAAATAAATCAGATGATATCAAAACCCGTCACGTTTCTTGTAGAATTTAAGATTAAATATCAGTAAAAAATCGAAGAAAACGCCGACACAGTTCAACATTCGATTTGTATATAAATACTCCTGTTTTTTGACCATCTAAGCTTCATAATGGCTGTTGTGTGATGACTTTTAGTAAGGGCTTTGAAATGTTCAGTTTTCATGTCACAAAGTCGTCGTTCAGTTTTGCCAATATAGATGTCGAGACAGCCCCAGCAGCTGTCTTTGTATATCAACTTGAACATTTAGGAGCGGTTGTCTGTGCTCAGTATGGAAAGCAGGATTTCAGCGGCGTGTGTTCTGGAATAATGAAGTTAACGCAAGTGTACAGGTTACTTAACAATTATTCTACGAGGGCGCGCTGGATATCGAATGATAAGAGTTGGTTATCATCATTTGATATCCAGCAAGCCTGAGTAGAATAATTGTTTTATTAAAAACTTAACCACTATTTAAAAAAATGAAGAAAGAAAGGCAAAAAATGAGAAAAGAGATAAAAGGGATAAAAAGGGAACAAGAATCGATCACATGACTGAGCGAAAAAGGCGCCAAAACCTTTGGAAGTGTTGTAGCGTTTCATTGCAAAGCTGAATGAATCAAGGAATCTGCTTGAAAGTGAACGCCGAAGTGGCACAAGTTTTGGAAAAAAATTCTTCTAATTATTAGCACTGAAATATGGTACGTGTTTGATTTTTCCTGAAACATTGTTGTAATCATCGTTCAAAGCGGGTTGAAGCTGAAGGATTTCACCATATTAGCTGCTCGAGTTGAAACGGAACAAGTTTGTAATCCGTTCGCACAATGGAGCCATCATGTGCGTGTTTGATCGAACCGAAGACAGAACTAATTTGAACTTGAAGAGGTAATTTCTATGCAGCTCAGAAGCAAGATTACTGTAACGAGGAACATTAGAATTGACCATCATAGTTTGTTAATCGCAAAGCACAATTCTCGGTTGAGAGGTTGCGGACGGAACGGTAAAAACAACACTCAAACAACTGGGAAAGCGATTCAACTCCGTTTACATGGCATCCGATTTCTATCTGAACATTTGGACCTGTTGGAACACAGAGCTACAACGAGTGCAGGTAAACCAGTGTCAAAAAAAAAAAAATTTCGCCCTTCCTTCCTTCTTGGTAGTTTGTTTAGTACTTGTTTAGATTGCTTCATGATTTTCGTACCGACTCGCCATGAATGTGCGATAGTCTTTATCAAATGCTTCTGCCCCATTTCACTGTATTTTATTTCATGTCTTGTCTTGATATTTTGAAGTGGAAAGCCTTCCTGATAAAACCTACCGTTTGTTCAATTATAATGACCGACGTGACGATCGATGAGAGAAATTAATTGTAAACACAAAGCTTAATGCTTAAATTTCTATTTCTGCACAGTTTCTTTTTGTTATAAGAAATCAAGCACTACGGAACAATTTTGATTTGTGTCTTAGTGACGCTGTTGGAATTTCTGCTTAATTTAAGTGGCTGTCTCCCTAAGATCCTCATGATCCAAATTGGTCTCAAAATATATTTCCTTCTACCCTGCGAGCAGAGGCCCGTCGATCTTCCTAGATAAGTCGGGAAGAGGAAGGGACCTCTGCCAGCGGCCGCGACTTTCCCTGTTGAGCATGCGCTAAATTCAAATGTAACCGAGCCTTGTCGGCCTCGCTTCAATTGACATGTTTACTGAAGGACAGCCGCGTCCACAACAAACTATTCTGACTTCGGTCGTATTAAACACGAGAGATTTGAGGAAAGCTTTAATTAAACCGTAAGGCTGAGAATAATTCTGTACGAATTTATGTCACAGTTTGAAAACTTGTCAGCCTCGAAATATTTTTGCTGATCAAGAAACTGCGATTTGTCGACTGTCAACATGTTGTTACAGTCCAGGTGATTTCCAATTAGCGAGTCATGGAAAGCTCGCATAGAAATCTTGGTCTTCGAGATATTTATTAATATTTTGTTTTGTCCCTCTTTTTGTCCCTGTCATTCAGAAGTATTTTCGTGTCGAGACTCTTTCGTCCTCAACATTCTCGGCTTTCATTCAACAAAACGCATTTGTGTCGAGTTTGTTTCGTATTTAAACTTCTCGGCCGTCATGCGGTAAATTATATTTTGTACATGAGACCGTTTCGTCTTCAAAATTACCGGCCGCCAGTCGGCAAATAATTGTTTCTCTTGCCGTTCGCTTGTCTCGCCGTTGACCAAGATAAATGTCATTTCGCCATAAAAATAAGCGTTAAAGTGCTCATTCGCGTAGCCCTTCGCATCGATTCCCGCTCAATCCAAAAGTAAAATTTTTTGGTCCGAAAGCAACCGCAACCCAGATTCTTTTGTTCCAGTTAGTAAATTAGCGATTTGCCATGGCCGGTTGGCAAACAGACAAAAGAATCTTTACCACACAGAAAATAAAGCAAGGCCTTCGACTGGTGTTGTGTGAGATTGCTTATTCCATGAGTATTCACTCTTCCCAGTGCACTTTTCACGGCTTTATCGAAGACATCTTTCGAAAGAGAAACGTCCGCTGCTGTGAACTTCACGAGCGCACCGAACGTACCGTGGGCGCGTATTTAGTCAGCAATTTCTAACAAGGCACATGCGCACTGAGCAAAAACGGGAAAAACAGGTTTCAAACCGGACTGACTCATCCGTTTCGGTGGATGAGCGGCAAATCAAAGAAAGTCGCGGCGGCTGGCAGAGGTCCCTTCCTCTTCCCGACTTATCTAGGAAGATCGAAGGGCCTCTGCTCGCAGGGTAATTTCCTTCAAATCTCGTATGTGAATTACACTTTGTCTGGGTATTTTGAAAACACTTTTCGTTTGGGCTCTAAATGCTTTCTTCTACACTTAAAATTTGATGCAGGACAAAATTCTACTGTTGGTTGATAAGTACAACTCATCTTTATCCTACAATGTTACTGACATTTCCATAAAAATGTTTTGAGTAGTTAAAACAGTTCCTTTTATCAACCCAATTTCACAGCTTTAAAAAAAAGTAGGAAAATGGGTAAACAAAAAATGCATGTTACATACAATACATGTTGTTTTCTGCAACTTGAGGAGCCTGGTTAAGTTCTGGTTCGATTCCCGTTCAAGCCTAAATTTTTTCAGGTTTCTTCTTTCAACTGCTTAAGTTGAAACATCGCCACTGTGATGGTCTTCATGCATATATTTCTAAAATTCAAGAAAGTACTGAGAGCTCAAATCTAAGCTTGATTGACCTGCAAGTGCTGTGTATCTGCTACCATGCGTTGCGATTATCGGTAACGCCAGGTTACGCTATAGAACTCAGGGTCACACTAACGTTAGTTTATTTAGAGCTCCTCAGGCGTAGAACAATACCCGGTCTTACCCAATCTTTGCATTTAATTTTTCATGTTTTCCATTCCATATCCCTAGAAGCATCCATTTCTTAAAACAATAAGAAATTTCCAGACCGATGATCTACTATACCCGGATATAAATGCCGGTTTTGATGGCTCCTAATTGATTGATATGATTTTAAATGATTGGAGCCAGTAACTAGCTGTGACAAGCACTCAGATGCCTTTTTAGAGGGTACATAGTGAACCATGTGAAGTGTCTTTTTTCAGGACACAGTGAAATAGGGGAGATCGACAGAACAAAATCACCAAATTAAGTAACCTTTGATCGTCGGTAGGGACTTTGTGGTAAACCGACAGAAGAACATCTGTCAAGAGATTTAAATTACTTTGCAGACAAGTGGCTTTATTTGCTCTTATTCAATGCTGCTTACATTAAAAACGCTTCTAGCTAAGGCCACTAGCGTGTTACTAGTATCAATGACTCAAAAGACAAAGGAAAATCTAAATTTTATCTTACACTACATCGAAGAGGGCCTACAATATACTTGTTGGAGAAATGCGGGACATTTGAGCAATCTTTACCCCTATCAAACACACTCTAATCGGCAGTCGTAGTTTTTTGCGCAAAAATAGCGACACGGCCTGTCGTCACCATCTGTAGCGCCGCTATTACAAATGCTATAGCAGCGTCTACGACAAATCTTTCTTCTTGTGGGGCACACTTCTCTCTTGTGAAGTTCAGAACCTAAATATCAACAAAACAATCGTCCAGATTAGAAATACCGAATTACTTATAAACAAATTTATTCAGTGGGCATGTAAGACGTCCGAGGGCATGCCCTAGCCTGTTGCTGGATAAGGTTGGCTCATTCATTCCTAAAACGTATATCATGTACTACATTTACTGTTCATTTTATGTTTTCCCTCAAGATTGATAGATAGGTTAGACCACAGGATTAATGATCACGAATACTAGGTACGTAATTAGAAAAATAGAAATAAGGAGAGAAAATCGAAAAGAAAGAAAGAACAGAAGACAGCCAGACAGAGAGACACACAGACAAAATGAAAGAAAGGAAGGAGGAACGCACGAAGGAGTGAATGAATAACAGAAGAAAAGTTATCAAAAACGCGCATGTTCCAGCAAAGACCAAACCCAAAAAGATTCATCGGTAAAGTGAAAAGAAAACATCACATTTGGTGAAAGACAGATATCGATATTTCGTTAATTGGCATGGTAATGTAATTTAAAATGAAAAGTTCTCAAGATCATGACATTTTAAGTAGCTGAGATTTCACTACTGAAAGAATATGATTTCTCTTTTATGGTCTGCAGCTACTGTAGGTATAACATGAGAAAAACAGATATGGGTCATTGATCCGCTTCGACAAGAGAGAGGATCCTCTCTTGGCTTCGACAAGTCGAACGGTTGCTTTACCTTCTCCATGTATGTTGGCCAGTTCAGCGTCTTTTTCACCATTCATTTCGTCTTGCGCATACTGGTCCACATCTTTTTCGTCATTTATCTGTTCTCCATCCAATGGAGTATCGGGCAACAAACTCTGCGTATAGTGTAAAGAATTAGAGGCTATTATTTACAATTGGCAGTTTCACTGGGAAACTTTTCAAGAAATTGACACATTGGATTAATTTAAAATAAAACAGAGTCACAAAATAACTGTTCAGGAACTGGTGCTTAAGAGTTTATATGGAATGATTTATAGAAGAGAAAACGCAATTTAACAGGCCTCATACTACGGCACGAGAAAATTGGTTGTCGTCAAGCTTGCTTACCACTTGGCATTCTGTCCAACGCTCTCACAGATTACACATGGTAAGTGCGAATAACTTAAAACATTTATCCTTCCATTTTTTAAGTGAGTTTATACTAAACCAAAGTAACAAAAACATTAAGCTTTATTTTGTTAAATATTGAAAAGCAAACCTAATAACACGGTGGTAAATTATTGCTAATTTGATTTTATCGGTTTGACTAATCTGACGATTTAAAAACATTTGCTGACAAAAAATGTTAAATTTTGACTTTTTTGGCCTGTCCGTTAAAAAGGGTAGAATTTAAAAACGAAAGGAAAATAAATAAATAAATAACGAATAAATAAATGGCATCTTTTCGAACTTGTTAGATTCATCAAGAAGAAAATGAACTTACTTTTTCAAACTGCTCCGCGCAAGAGATGAAAATCATTGGTACGACGGCTAACAGGAACAGGATAAAACGAGCCATCGTGTGCGAGTCAGGCCTTTTAAGTCTTCACACTAGTAAAGGCTTATAAAATGTCATTAAAGTAGAAAAAGCGGCCAACTTTTATTGAATTCTCGCACCGTTTATATTCACATCCCTATCGAGATATGTTGTTGTGGTCCAATTTTAGGCGGCAAAAATTCTGAAACACTGAAATCCATACCCTCAAAAATCTGCCATACTGTGAGTACGGTGTCTCAGTGAAAAAGAAATTTCACAGATTCTTGCACGGATATGTAACATTGTTATTGTGGAGTTTCAGTCACAGTCAGTTCAAAATTTAGCCAAAGTCTACCCATCTTATAATAACAACAATTGCGAGTTTGTGGTACCTAATATTTACGACTATTTTTAAACTTTTAGTATTTTATATTTTCTCAGGTCATAACTGTCACCCTTTACGTAGGACTGTGAGAGTGGCGGCTGTAAAGACTCGGAGTTTGGGTGCTCTAAGGAGTCTCTTAGAGCACAATTGTATTAATGCATATTTTTATATCCGTAAGTTTTATGGAGTAATTTCATGACCAGATTTATGTAGGGTGGCTTTTGTAATTATTTTTTTCTGAGACGTTTGTATAGTGTTTGTGTAGAGAGATGGCTCATTCTTTGAGGGAGATCTGACAACAGCCCTGTAATTACAAGCTATATTTTGATATTCGGCCATTCTCCAATCAAGCTCCTTTGCAGACTATAAAGTTTCCAAATACTCTTCTTATAGACAATCCTTATACTACATCCAAAAATAAGTTTTAGCGGGGCGGGCCTTTCATAAGACGCCCATGGAATTTCAAACGTTTGGGGTCAAATTTGAACCAATAAGCATATGACTGTGTTGCTCACATTTTTTTTTTATGTATTCACATAAGAAGCAAAAACTCATGAATAATTGCCCACAAATCGGCCTCCCACTTAAATAGGATGACTGACTTTCAAATGCGTCAGCAATTTTCCTACTGATTCCGCAGTTTGTAATCTCGTAGAGAAGAGAAGACGAAGTTATGCAGCTACATATCAAACTCATGCTCTTAAAGCCTATATACTAGGTTCTGACGATGACACCTCCACTGATGTCTGACTCAAAAACACGCAAGACTTAAACCTATTTTACTCGATTACTCAGCAACATTTGAATAGTGGTTATTTTTACCATCTGAGTACAAAATAGGAGTGTTAAAGCTAGTTGAAAAAGTGTTTCGAGATATCATAGCCTCAAGATTTAAAGGGGCAAAATCTAATTCTCTGAATTGGGTTTACCCAATATTTTAAAGTGGATCTAAGATCTCGTGACAGTCGGCATAAAATAATGGGTCCTTACGCTTTTGTGCATGCCTGGATGTCAGTTTTTGCGCAAAAATTAGTTTGGTTTATAACACGTCAGGTTTATGACCGATTTGAATGCGGCAAATGCCATGGCTCAGGTTGGTGGACTGGCTTATGCTCTTATTAGTTTGTGGGTTGGGGATTTGGGCTTCAAATTTGTCGGACTAGTCTTGATTAGCGTCCTGACCTTCGTGTGGTGTTCCTTACCTGCAGAACGAATTTGGCGATGGAAAACGATGACAAAGGGAAATAATATTATTTAATAGATGTTTTTATACCTATGACACATACACGCGTACCGGTACCTAATATTTCACGAATTGTGATAAGCAATTTCTTGATTCTGAACTTAAGAAGTGAAATAAACGACATGAAATTAGTGATTTAAAATTGGAAACGCTAAATTTTTGCAATTTTTCCGAATATCTTTAACTTATTAGGGACGCCTTGCAGAACGTATAGAACCAGTTTCAAAACTTATCGTAACGCAGAGACGGCGGAGCAGGGGGTGCAGGGGAGGACTGTAGCCCCTCCCCCCTTTCCAACAAAAATTTCAGCCCCCCAACGTTTCGGCGCCGAAAATATCGCGAGCGAAGCATAAAATTGGTTGGGCAAAATATTCAGTCTCGTGATCTTTTCACAAATCGTCTCATCAGGATCGTGCTTGGCAAAATGATGTTGTAGGACTCTTTTGAACAACTCGGGCAGAATTCAATGCTGTTTTTGAAGACTACGTTGTGCTTCAGCAGACACTGGAAGAGATGCGCGACACCACACAAGAGGAGTATGCAGAGGGCAAACGGAGTGCTATTAAGCCTTGAAAAATTTAACTCTGTGTTTGGTCTTGAACTTGGCTACCTTCTGTTTGGAGCTACAGAGCAGCTTTCTAGGGCACTGCAGGGGAAAGAAAAGACTCTGCAAGAAGCTATTACCCCGGCAAATCTAGCCAAGAATCACTATACACGACTGCGCACATAGGCAGAGTTCAACAAATTTTACGAGTCATGTGTCTCCTTTTCAGAGGGTAAATCTGGCGAGTCAGTACAGGCTGCCAGGCTTGATGACGGAGCTTCTCCTCATCGGTTTGAATGTCCTAAGGATTACTATGGAGTACGATACTAAGAAGCCCGCAGCAAAGTTAACGCAATTACAAAGCCGATTCAACCATGCCAAGTAAAGGTCAGTTGCTAACTTGAAACCTTTTTGTGGGTGCAGCAAACAGCGACGACTTCAGTGAGCATTTGGAAGAGCTACAAACGTCTTGCGAGTTTGGAACTGACATAGACTGTGGCAGGCTTGGGCACCAGCTTCATCTCGTACATGATGCAGTGAGAACTGTGCCACTCGAAGTACATC
This sequence comes from Siderastrea siderea, assembly GCA_964030785.1. NCBI lineage: Eukaryota > Metazoa > Cnidaria > Anthozoa > Scleractinia > Rhizangiidae > Siderastrea > Siderastrea siderea. The sequence continues at coordinate 26,286,500 of OZ034973.1, forward strand.
AGGTTACAAACATAAGAAGCATGTGCGAAGCTTTCAAACTCCTGTCGCCAAAACGCTACTAGGAGAGGTCCACAAACTGTTAAGACAGTATTTGACATTACTTGTGGCTTCGGCGACTTCAGAACGTACATTTTCTACCCTCCAACGACTCAAGAACTACCTAAGAAGCACCATGAAGCAGGATCGTCTGAACAACTGCCTACTTATGCATTGTCACAAATCGATTACGGGCATACCGGACACTGTTAAGACTGCAAAGAGGTTTGCTTGTGCCAAGGAACTACGCAAAGGACATTTTGGGAAATTTGAGTGACGGTGTGCGCTTGGCGTGGTGTACGATAAGCCTCCCCCCCCCCACCTCCCACGTTTCAAAACGCTCTGCCGCCTCTGTAACAGATGATGTTCCTACAAATGCTGTAACTGACAAAACACGTGATTGTCCACGAAGGGTTTTAGTTTTCCTTATGTGTAGGTATAATAAGGACTGGATAGCCGGAAGAAATCTTAGATGAACACGTCACGGCGCGAAAGGTGGTCTCTCGGGTAAAACTTTTAAGGTGTGCTTGGCAATCTCGAGCAGCTGAGCAATCAGGTCAGCCATTATCAGTCGGAAAATTTCTTCCGGTTTTACGGTAAGCAATTTTTTTTGCATCATTTCGATGGAATTGTACACCCAATTGAATGCATGAAAGAATTCGCGACCACTTATGATTCAAATACTCGATCTAAAACTAGAATTGTACGACACAATTAAATGGACAGGCACTGTCGACAACGCCTCTACAAGTTAATGAGCTTGTTTCAAAGTTGATTCATTACACACAGATCCTAAAAACAGGTGGTCAACAGTCAAATATCGAAAGCAGTATGTTGTCAGCACGCCATGGCCCAAAGCATAACTCAAAATCGGTGCATGCTCTCCGAGCTTCGAATTAGGGTGCGTTTCTTTGGGAAAATCCAAATCCGGATTCTTGTATCCAAAAACAGATTTTGCGTTTCTTTACCTAAATCCGAAAATGGACTAATCAGGGATTAGTGATCTGAAGAATCCACACTCCGAGTGGATACATCAGATCAAATTTAAATACGGATTTTTAGGATTCATGATCCGTGCGTTTCTCGCCATACTTCTCTCGATCTTTCGTGACAAAACATTCGATCGTGAAAAAGAAAATTCAGGTGATTATTCCGTTCCGTATATTTGAAGAGTTTTCTACAAAAGAACAGACAGAAGCATTGACACGTCAGGATAACTTCATTTGTGTACCATTTCTGTAATTCAGGGACCAGATTTTGCTAATTGTGAACGCAAATAGCGAGTTCACTTGAACTACTGCAGATACTGTCCTTGTTTATAAATTATTTGTATTCCATTCTAGTTGAATTCTAGGGCAGTACGAGAGAAATATCGTTCAAATATATATATCGTGCCTCCGGCCTGTCTTGTCATGACAAAATAATCCTTTTTCGGATTTTGCGTTTCTTTGGTGTCAAAGAATCCATATGATCTGGGATCACAAATCCGTTTTCGGATTCTCCCAAAGAAACGCACCCTTAAAATCTCGTCGCATGTTCTCAATTAATTTTTTTCCCAGAACTGCGATGGAAGCAGAAGGTTGAGCTCGAGTTGTGTTAAATTTGGCACTTAAACTGCTGAGACCGGTAGTTTATCTGTGTCGCCGTCCAAGTTCCTCTTTATTGAATTCACCCCATGGTTTAATTATAAAGCCGGATTTCAGGACGCTCGAAACATTTGGCAAGACAGTTGATTTTTAAGGTTATTTTGTCTCAAAAAATTTTGTCCAATTATTCTAACACGTTGCAGTCTTACGTACAACCGTCGCATAGTTCATATTTTACCGATAAAAGTAGAAAGTTTCACTTTCTGGCTTGTATGTCTTTAAACTCCAACTACAGTGAACAATTTTCGCATTTCGAAGATTTTCAGAAAGGCTATGCAAAAATTTCTGTATCGTGGGCTGTGTATTCCCATTTTTGTAGTGTAGTACTGGCGGCTCGACACGCGCGTAACGTTTCACCGCCATCATCATCATCATCATCATCATCATCATCATCATCATCATCATCATCATCATCATCATCATCATCATCATCATCATCATCATCATCATCATCATCATCATCATCATCATCATCATCATCATCATCATCATCATCATCATCATCATCATCATCATCATCATCATCATCATCATCATCATCATCATCATCATCATCATCATCATCATCATCATCATCATCATCATCATCATCATCATCATCATCATCATCATCATCATCATCATCATCATCATCATCATCATCATCATCATCATCATCATCATCATCATCATCATCATCATCATCATCATCATCATCATCATCATCATCATCATCATCATCATCATCATCATCATCATCATCATCATCATCATCATCATCATCATCATCATCATCATCATCATCATCATCATCATCATCATCATCATCATCATCATCATCATCATCATCATCATCATCATCATCATCATCATCATCATCATCATCATCATCATCATCATCATCATCATCATCATCATCATCATCATCATCATCATCATCATCATCATCATCATCATCATCATCATCATCATCATCATCATCATCATCATCATCATCATCATCATCATCATCATCATCATCATCATCATCATCATCATCATCATCATCATCATCATCATCATCATCATCATCATCATCATCATCATCATCATCATCATCATCATCATCATCATCATCATCATCATCATCATCATCATCATCATCATCATCATCATCATCATCATCATCATCATCATCATCATCATCATCATCATCATCATCATCATCATCATCATCATCCTCCTCCTCCTCCTCCTCCTCCTCCTCCTCCTCCTCCTCCTCCTCCTCCTTTAAACACGATAAAAATTTTAAAGCAAAATCGCCGCGGGCGATTTTTGCGCTCGCTCGCTTGTTCGTTTTCCTCGACTATCCCTGAGCGGAAAGAGAGACTGCTCGTAGTCTCTACAAACGAAGAAAATCTGATGGCTTACCCCGGAAGAAAATTACTCGATTTGTAGCATTAAGAAGCAGAAAATAACACTTTTGTCACTACACGTATCTTTTCTGTTCTTAAGAGACAGTAAGAAAAAAAAAAAGTTAGGAAGTGGGTCTCTTCACGCTACACGCTCGCCCATTCTCGCAAGTCTCGATCTTAACAAAGTATATACAATTATATGTTTGCAACTTTAGTCCTGAAAATCAACTCGAATACGAAAAGGATACTTGAGGATACACAAACAAACTGTCTTTCCCTGCGTCTTCGAGCTCGCCCAGTACCCCCGAATCGGAGCCTTTATCTCATTGGGTAACGACGATCACTTGACAGGAATCACACGTGGCTTGCCTTCGCTGCCAATGGCAACGGAGTGGAGAACACTGGCTTCACTATATAGCACCCTGTCAGAGCATTTATGAGCCCGTTGTCTTTACATCATCACCATCCTCACCCTTACTGCTGCTTGAGAACTGGTGGTTGGACGATAGAACAAGCGAGTGCCAAAACTATCTTGACTGATTATTGGGCGCTACTTCACTTAGAACAGCGCTCACTTTCTTCGCGCTTTGCGACTGATGACGTCTCCTCACTCCATGCAATAGTTTAAGGACGCCTAACTAACCTGACATCCCTGCTTTCCAAGAATGTTTTAATATTGGCCAGCTAACCCCAGCAGATGCAACAGAAACAATGCACCAATGTCAAAATATAAAATTACAAACTGTTTCCAATCATTGTTAAGTAAAGGAAAATCGAGAAATTTTTTTACCTTGAGATTACGTAATCAACCTCGTTCATTATTTTTGCTCATCCCTACAGTTTGGAAGAAAACTAACAAATTGTTTTCTCTGTTTACTACATCAACTGGTTATTGAAACAAAGTTTCATCAACTGGTTATTGAAACAAAGTTTAGACGAGGTTTAAGAAAACCGCGGTCTACTACGATTTCAATCTGCCATACCCAAATATGTAGGCCTTCTTTACCGTAATTAATGTAAAGCAGGCATGTAGCACAGACTACAGGAACGTTTATTTCCTATAAATAACTAACTTGTAAACAGATGTAGAGTTTTAGTGCCTTAAGGACGGTGCCTCCTAATATAGATGTATTTTTGCAATGGTTATGACTATGGGGAAACAGTAGATCTTACCAAGGGTTATTGGAATCCAAAAAACACGGTCTAAGTTAGACTTCGTTTAAATAATCAGCCCTATATGTTCTATACGTTCGTAAAATTGAGAATAAAGGCAACACCTTCAGTTCAAAATGTCTACTGAAACAAAGGACAAAACAAAAAAGATGAAGACGGAGGGACAATGAGAAAACGCCGGCCAAAATTCAAGACGGATAAAACTAAATTCTTATCAGGCAAGATAAATTCCTCAAGAAGCACTTTGTGCGGTTGGCATTCTCTATGAAAACAGAACGTTAGATTTAAGTGAGCGATGAACTGGCTTGCAGCTGGTTACCCAAACAGAACTAAAGGGCAGCTGCAGAAGAGGTGGGAAAATCTTTTGTCTTGAAACATCAGATTACCCCGGCGAAATGGATTAAGTGTTAGGATGAAGGCCAAATAGCACATCAAAAAATGCTGTTGAATTTAGTTTAGGTGAAGATATCATGCACTCAACGCTAGCTACCCATTCGCATGGCTCCGCCTCACTTCAGCCGAGCTGCTCTAAAGAAGATCAGGATAGTTACAATGAACTGAGGTAAGAGTTTGAAAGGGCTTGAAGGGCAATACGAAACTTGCAAAAAGACAGCCCAAGGAAAATTTCCTGCCGCAAAGGGAACGGAAGCCATGTCACTGGAGTCAAATGAGCTTATTTGAAGGATCACCATTTTTTGAGCGTCTCGTGGCAAAAGAGATAGAGTGAAAGTCTTAGAGTCAAAGGCTGACTTTTGATACATGCTGTTAAAGAAATCGCTAGAATCTTCAAAGGGGACAACAGAGACAGGGCACTGATTAGGCAGTGTCGCACACTTTTTTCTACATTACGTACGTACCTTTTATTATTCCTTTGTTACTGTTAACCTAAAAAGAAACTGAATCAGTGAACCAAGGATTCACTCTTTGTGGCTGATCACAAGGACGCCACACGCAAGCTCATCACGCACTGCACGTGCGGTGTACAAAACTCGGCTTCTCATTGGAAGGTTTATCTGGGGAAGCGAAACGACCCTTCAATCCACATAGGGTTTTGCTTGTGCCATTTTCTATTGTTCTCAATCAATTTACCATAAAAATTTACCTGGGTGAATTTCCCGAGGTAAAATCGGTTACACGGAAAAATGCAACTTTTCCCAAGGAAACCTCATATTTACCCAGGTAAAGTTGACTCGTGTAACCACGACTACTGATGAATCTTTCGTAGACGTTATTACGACTATAAGCAAATCTTGCACACCGTACGCAGACGCAGCCAGGCATTATCTCTCCCTATGTGCAAGCTATAAAGTTGTAAGCGGTTTTTGGCCAGAACAAGAAGATTAAATTCAGCCAAAATCTAAGAGGTGGTTTCTGAAAATACAGCAAAATTCACTACCTGATGTATCTTTCGACCCCCACCCAGATATGCTGCCTGAAATTCATCTCCTTCAGTAAGGGACGAGGCAACAGGCTTGATGTCTCTTCTGCAAGTATCGATTCGAAGATTTTTGGTTTCCACACATATTTAAATAACGTATCTATATATTGTACTAATACGCACTTAGTACATCCGAGCAAGGGAGACTGTTGTCTGCGCAGGCGCAAAAAGTTTTCAATTTGTTTTTGTGATTTTGGATGAGCACACGGTTTTCAGTAAAACTGCTCAAGTCAAACTGATAGACAGCTCTTCTGGCGGATGGGGTCACATCAACTTTGGTGATCTCGGAGGCGACATCAGCTGTGCTCAAGATTAACAACCATTGTGAAGTTCCGTTACATGGAAACGTGCGGGATTGCCGATAGGGGAGGATGCCGTCCACACACTGTTGCGTTTTCTAAGCGATGCGTTCTCGCCCATCCACACTTAGAACGAGAAGTTTTGATGCGCTTTCTAAAATCTCTAGTACTTTCGACGATGTTTTTTTCCAAATGTCTCCGTTCTTGTCATGGTTTTCGATTGCTTTAATTAGCTTCGACGATAGGCAAAAATAAATCAAAAAGTATCGTTAACACATTCACTCCCTACCTTTTTTTTAAAAAACTGCCATTTTGAGGCAATGGCGCTGAAATTTGTCTCCTGTCTGCTCAAAGGCCGGTCCAAACGTCTATTACTTCATCTGCAGCACGGAAACTTAACTTGTCTTTCATTTCCAAGGTTGTTTGGCATGATTTGGGCATGCGCACAATTCAAAATTTAGACAGTTTTTTCTACAAGAAAAACTCCATACCCGGTCGTTTTTCCGGGTTTTAGCGCTAAGTCCCGTTGTTTTTGGTTCTCAATTCGATTTTGGGGGATTTGTTAGCCATTTGATAGTCTTCCCTTGAATAAGAAAACGATTTCACCTAAACTTTCAGGAAAGAGGAAATTTTCAACTACAAGTGTCAACCAGTGCCAAAGCCAAGTTTTGCATGAATTTCACAAGAAAACTTTTTCCCTTTTTCTTTGTGTAACTCCGGACTATTTAAAGTGAGCGGTTTAGTTTAAGCTCTTTTTGTTAGACGTGTGCCAGGTGCATCAATTGGTTATCAAAAGCATCTGCTGTCACTCAAATTGATGACGTCAATCTGAACAAGGACAATGGTTCTTTACGGGCGGTTTTGGGCGGGGGTTCCACGGATGTAGATGTGCAACTCTGTCACGTAATAAGACAGCTATACTTCTATTTGACACAAGGAAAGGAAAAATCAGAGTCCGCGCCTTAAGTCACACCCTTGACCTTCCGAACACCGGTCGAATACCCTTACCACTAAGCCACAGGGAAACTCGACGTTTTGTAGGCAATTCTTTGAAAAGGTTTCAGGCTCTCTCTCGATGGCCAGTGATTTAAGAATCTCAGCGGTGTGTGGTATTTCATGGGTTCCATTATGTTGGAAACTCACGCTTTTCCTCTAAGAACCCTCGTAACAAACTGAATACAGGCCATGTCCACACTAATCCGAATACACTTTAAAACGACGGTTTCGCATCGAAACCGCACAGCTTTTCGTCCACACTATCGTTTTCGAATCGTTTTTTTCTTTAAAGTAAGAGACTGGAACAAATGGAATCAAGTGGTTGTTGTGAAGTAAGATTTTTCGAAAAGATTTGTTTTTGCCATCCACACTGAAACGAGAATACGTGCAATTTTATCCACTCTGGAGAAGGTTTTTGAAAAGATACCTTTTCGGTCACATAAACGTCGTTTTAGTGTGGACGAAAGGCCAAAATGGGCAAAGAGGATCCACAATTTACTTGACACTATGAAGACAATTACGCACTCCAAAAAATACAGAACAGTTTTTAATAAAACAGCACCTACAATAACGAAGCGTTTTTGGTCTCTTTTCAAAATGAGAATAAGCGGAATGGAAATGGTCAGAATTACTGGAATATGTAACAAGAAAAAAACGATCGTTTCAAAAATGGACTGAAAAACTCACCGCGGGTTTTTTTCCCTCAGGATCGGTGGTCAAGTGATTGACAACGTTTTCATTTTGCTCATTCTCTTCATTCTGCCCCAAATAGCAGAATGCGCGGAAAGCAATAAACTACCATTCTAACGATTCCGGAATGAGAACAGGTAATAAAAGAAGCACCGACATGCCATTCCAAGTATTCTCATTCCAGAATAGTTTCCCAAAAACGCGCCCTTAATGTCTACTAATTAAATCTGAAGAAAAGGATTCCATTTCTTAGCAAATTCATTTGAAATTTCGAGATAAGAAAGTATGGTACATAATTCCACCTCAAATCAGACAGCTCCTATCCACCAGCAAGCACGGCAGTCTTGATACTATTGTAACCACTAAAAAAAGATTTGTTCTGACAGGTTCATTTATCTGAATGTCACAGAAAAGGAAAGAACTAGAATACGTACATTTAATCAACATAAGATAATGCACCCTTCAACTATTACTGCTTTGCTTTAAAAAAACAAATGCGACCTCAATCGCTGATTAACACGGGATCAAGCATCGAGGACCATGGCACTATAACCTGCGAGAAAAAAAATATCTATATATGATTGACATAATTGTCAAGGTGGTACTTTTCACTTCATTAAATGATTAATATTCCATTTGGCCACTTCAGTGTTGCCTTCAAAATTTCCCATTAACTACTTACCATACGAATTAAGTCGTCAAGTGAGGGAAAGTTTACCTGTCAAGATACTGATACGACTTTTCTACAGTCGCGAATTCATCCCAGTTGCCTTCAGTGGTTTAAATAATTCCTGCTCAAAATCTCGTATCGCTACGAGTCAGTCCGAGTTTACCCCAGTAGATGTACCGGATCGAGATGAAGACTCGTACCAATTTGTTTTGGAGTAAACCTCTCACTGCCATAAAAACAGTTATGTAAACTTGGTATAAAGTGCCCATTTCTCACCAGAATGAACGTCCAACCGTTATTACGTAAACACAACATAAGTCCCCTTATTATTTCTAGTCTTGGTATTTTTTCGGATAACTACATGCAGTCCGGTAACTCAATAGAACTTGCCTGCCCATGCAATTCACGGGGAAAACTCGCGCCTCGAGAAACGCTACTTTGGGCGTAAAGAGAACTGCGGTAACAGCTGGATAAGGTTTAACGGACCCGAAACTTTTGAGATACCTTTCCCTGGTGCAAGAACATTTATACGATACGAAATTGAGCTCCTTGTGTGTGAATGACAGCTCATCTGTGCACCAGGCCCCACAGTTGCTGTGTTTGCGGTATGCAGCCATCATTTATCGTTTCTCAGAAGACAGCAAGAGTGATCGCCTCCCCAAGCAGATGTTCTTTGGCCTCGTTACGCAATCCTTGGAAGAACAGTTCACGTGGCACTAGCGTAGAAAGGGATCAGGGGAATACTGCATGTCTACTCAGAAGTAGTTAAAACTTGCCGGCAAAAAAATACATCAACGTTCTTACCTCTGTGTCCACTTCTCCATTACCAGTGCTTTCTTCATTATCTTCATCCTCATCATAAACCAATTCAAATTTTCTTGTAACGTTTCCGTCACCTGAAAATACAAGAAAGCCCAATGGGCATTTTAACCGGCCGTTCTGACCCTCCCAGCCCCTAGGTTTCACAAATGTTAGGGTGATCCTGTATTTATACGAACCGGCGTGACAAAATGTGATTGTGTGACACAATATTTTGACAACAGCGTTACTGGATGACGTAATGTTTAAACTCTGATGACGCAGCTTATCTTTCTTATCGCTTTTATTTCTGCTGAAAAACGCAAATTCACTCAAACTTTGAATGTCGGTATAAATTTGCCCACAACTGAGGATGCTTACAAAGGGATGACGAAATATTTACTGTTGTGCCTAGACCGTGAATACAAACAGTGAACAGAGCAGTAGAATCAAGATAACACGAGCTCGAGCAGATCGTCAGAGTCTGGGGCACGTTAAGGCATATCTCATGACGTGTTGTTTAAATCCGGTTTGCTAGACCAGGAATCCCCCTGCAAAGTAAACAAGTTGACTCGGAACGGCTACGCACCGGACTACGCACCCACAAAATTACCTAAAAAAAAAAACCAACACTACACGCAAACCATACGTATCACTTGATACTATTCAGTTATTTTCTAACTTAAAGACTCGTAAGAGCTACCTTATTAATTGATCTCCTTATTAATGACCAATTCCTTCGTCTTTATGCAATTAAAATCAACTTCTCGCGTCAAATAAACACTCGTCTCTCTCCCTTCTCAAGAACTGTATCGATGGTGCAATCCACTAATTACATCATCATACTAGTGCCAATCCCTTCTCTTCCTAAGCCACCGTTCCTTACCGCGCTAATAAGCTGCAAACACAGCTGTCGTTTCTCTCCTCTGCGAAATACCGGTTACCCAATAAGAAAACTTACAATCCACTTTGGAAACCGTCCCCCATAAAACGGCAAGGGAAACTGCCTCTCACGCAGCACAATATTACACCGCTGCTATACAAAACGCAACTTTCAAAGCAAATCACATTCACAGAAGCGTCATATGCTCCTCGCATTCACAAATCCTTCCACTCCCACATTTTTACATCCCTCAAAATGCCAATCCCCATAACAAAACCCCCGGGGTGTTCCGAAAACGTGGGGTGCGGGGTGTGGACTGCGGGGTCAAAAACACCGAAAAAATAAAAATAATAACAAAAGAGACGACATAAAAGGAAAATAGCTTGATACATACAAAAATACAATTTAAATGCACAAGTAAAATATACAAATAAAGAGAACATTGAATATTTGCATCTCGCGCGAACCAATTTCACGCACGAGAATAAAATTGTGCACTGTACATTTGATAATAGACTGACCAAAGGATATTATAGATGTGGGCTGTTGGGACTTTGAAACAAAATGGGATGTCGTAACTTTCAAAACAAACATTACAGCACAGAGCTGAACACGTGTTCTGTGTGTTCTGTATACGCACGTTTAAAAAATCACTCTCGCTGCGGTTTTGCAGAGATTGTACCGATGCCAAAATTCAAGATTGTCTTGATGCTAAGATCAAGGAAAAGATTGACGATGCAAATATTGCAAATTTACGGGAACAATTCCGCAAGCAGTGCACGATTTTATTCTCGTGTGTGAAATCAACATGTTAGGAACTGCTAACTCTGTTGGCTCCGATCGCTCGCTCAGTTGCATTTTGGTTCCCAAAACACAAGTAATTTTTTTCCCAAAGAAACTGAAGTGAACAATCGGCTGTCCATGTGCAGTCATAGTCATAGCTGTTTAGTGACGAACCATAGTCATAGCTGTTTTGTGAGAAACTACAAGATTTAACTAAAAACTAAGTACAAAATAACTCAAGAAAAATTTACTGTCTCTGAATCAGGTTAACCTTAACTTATCTTTTACTCCGACTTGACGATCATTCTTAAGAGTTTTTGCTTCTTTTCAATAAGAAACTATTTTAAGCGTGATCAACAACAGCATTTAGGGTTGAGTTGTTTGGCTAGGAATTTTTTGTGTAAAAATTTCGTGATACACCCTTATGATGCTTATTTCAGAAGATAGCAATTTGACGGCATAGTTATATCAGCAAAACTAAACCAAACCCAAAACCAAAGTTGCTATCACATTTGGCAATTCACAACCCATTCCAAAAGGCAATAAACTGATCAAACATTGAGGTGAAAATATGCAGCCAGTGCCAGAAGCAAGAATATACGAAACTGGTGCCAAGCGCGGGAAAATGTGCCAATGGTGAGGCTTTTTGCAGGTATACAACTCGAGGACTGTCCACCATTTTGAAAAATATTAAATTCGCGCATGCGCATCAATGATTTCAGGACGCGTTTGACGTCATATCGCTCAGCTAATCAGCGGTTTTTCCCCCCTGCCTAAGCGCAGGAAAATATTCTACTGGTGCCAGCACAGGAAAATGCGCGTAAGACAAGTAACGAGTAAGACTTACATACAAATATCTCGAAAAATGGTCTCAACATGTTTCTGTAAATCAGCCCCTCCAAAAAATCTCTAAACATCCCGAATTTCTCGTTAAACATCCTGCCATAATTGAAATCAATACTAAAATTTTGACTCAAAGGAACAGAGGTGTTAGTCGTAGTTCAGTTTCACAGCTTTTGGCACATGTCGCAACATATTAACCGGGAGATTCAGCATAACTACAAGCTAAGCCTCCTCTTCGGGTTCCGCCATGTTGTTCCGTACTGGCTGCCCTTATCTTATAGGCGGATCCTTGCTGACGTCATTGTTTACATCTTAAAAATTGAAATTCATACGCTAAACAAAAAAAGTTTTTAACTGGAAAGAGCATATAAAATTTAGTTGACATGCGAAGTTTGAAAGAAAAGGGATGGAGACTGATTTCAAATGATGCTTTCAAAATTTACAGCATTCACAGAAGTTTGTATGGCTGGGTAGCAACTCTTGCCACTCCAATTTTTAACGTTCTCCTTTCATATTTTGCTATTTTTACTAAATGTGCCAGTTTCTTTTATTTTTTCGTGTTTTCACTTGCCAAGCTAACTATAAAATTTTCGATAATTTATGATAATGCTTATATCAAAGATTGTCGACAAAAACAAGGATCCGTCTGTAGGATGTAATTTTCAGAGGGAAACTGCTGGAACACACTACTGTTGGCATTGAACTGGGTAAAACAGCTCCAAACGCCTGGAGCCTAAACAAAAACTATAAATATCCCTAAAATATCACATTTTTTCAAAATATCTAGAGTTTTTCTAAATATCCTGGAAGTTTCTAAATATCTGAAATTGGCACAATCTGACTTGCGCGATGCAGTCGTTGTGTCAGCCCACAATTGACCATCGCTCACCACTAGAGTTTTCGTAGCTCAGTGGTTAGAGCACCCGACTAGAGTACGGAAGGTCGTGGGTTCAAATCCCATCTGGAAGTCAGAATTTTTTGAGTTCCCTCTCTCCACACATCATTCTATTTTCATTTATTTAACAAGTGGTTCACTTTTTTTTAAATTTTTAATGCTGATTGGTTGAAAATCCAAATTACTTTCGACTGTTTCGAGACTCAAAAGTACAATGTTCCGCACTCTAATAACAAAAACCACATGTACCTAGCGTCTTTTTCAATGAGTCCTTTGTGAGTTCAATGTTAACATTTCCACTGCTGGGGTCATACGACTCAACAATACCTTCCTGTAACGTGAATAAAAAGACAAATAAGCGGAAGCTATAGAAATGGGACTTCACCGCTAAGTAAGACTTCATGAAAAACTAAAAGAAAATGGAAAACTAACATTAACTATCGTTTGCAAAAAAAAGTGATGGCAGCGACACTCATTTGAGTGACCTTTTGGGCATTTTTCAGATGGTAAGAGACTAGCACACCCCCCTGATCAATATGTAATGTTGTTCGAGTTCCGCATCACCTTTCCAGTTACATGAGGAAACTGTTGCGAAAACAGGTAAAATGTTAACCAGTTTGCACGCGAACGACACACTTATTGCAGAAACAAGAAGGTCATGAAAAAAAACCCAAAATAAAACAAACAATTGAGAACAAAACAAAAAACAAAACACAACAAAAACAAGTAGAGCAAGTGATACTTCGCAACAAACGCTGAGTATGAGTGCAACGGCAAAACGTAATGGCAACTGACAAAGAAATTTCCACAAGTTTTCCCACATACGTTTTCTTGTACGTGCAACCAACACCCTACTACAATCAAATGATGGAGACTTATGGGACTTTTAAAGAAATTACAATAGATTTTCGAATATCCAGTTAGTGACTCTTCAAGAGGGAAACAGTTTCCTTTCCTCGAGGACCTTCCACTCCTGGAAGTCAAAGGAAACATTTGCGGCAAACGAAAATAACTAATTTTCCCAGCTACAAGTCATTTAGTGTATTGTTATTTAGAACTGAGAAAAATGGATCAAATGTTTTAGCAACGGGTCCAAGGTTAGCAAAAGAAATGGAAATTTTTTTACCTTATAAATGGAGACCTCAGGTGTGTAGGAAGCCGATAACTCTAGCACCTGTTGGAAAGTCATGTGAACTGCATCACTTACATGTACTACAAACCATCAGACAGATAAACGAAAAAGCAAACAAACAAACAAACACTACAAACAGGCCCGTGACCAGAGGGGGTGCACGGGGTGCGTTCGCACCCTCCCACAGGCCCCAAAGGTCCACAGTTTGATACTCAATGTCCAAGCTAAGGGGTACAGTCGGTTAAACTGAAGGATACTTTTACACAGTGATAGTTAAACAAAACCAAACAGTGGAAACAGCAGTAATGTATTCACTGGCAAACTAAAACCAGCTGCACTCTAGTGGTCCGAGCAACTCAGAACATTTCAATGAGCGCAAAGATGTCCGAGGTTACCTAAATGGATAATGAAATCAACGTGCTACACGCTTTACACGGGAGTTAAGACAAGTGAGCCTATGACAAGGGAGCAATCTCACGATTTTTGTCAGACACGTCTGCTAACGCGTCGAGTAGTATTCTCTATTTGTAAGAGCGTATTAACGCCCGAAGATGCAAAATCATTTTTTTGGGTAGGGAAGAACAGAAAAATAGAAAGAGGAAGGCTGCAGCTAATTCTTGCCAGTCTCTCGATACATGGGTCTGTAAAGTGCCCTGTCAGGAGCCATTAGACACTGACCATGACAGTGCAGTTTGGAACGACAGCCCAGCTGAGACCACTTCAGATCTATCTCAGTTAACTACAGTTTTACAGCGAGATATAGAAGGTAAATGACGCTTAATTTCGCGATGTCCACCAGTCTTGATCCCAGTATTATGCTCTGAGATTTACCCGCTATTCCTCAATATGAAACAAAACTACATCGCTTAATAAAGACACAGAGTAACAATTCGGAGAGGAACTGGGGGGAGGGTTAATCTAAAGCAGCACCTTCTGGAAATCCACAGGCATCCCAAACCATCAAAATAGAAGTTTTCAAGTCACAAAGAGGGAAAATACAATTTATGTTTCTACTGGTCTCTTATGGTCATTTCCTGATGTCAATATTCTATGAGAAGCCGATGTGTAGTTTCTTAAAAACTGCGTACTGTTAATAAAATTGTAGAGACTGCGCAAGCTCCAGTACCTGAGAATACTGATGGCAGTCTAACGCGACATCACTTAGAACCAGTGATGCAACAAGAAATAAATGATATCGGGAAGATTTCAAGGACCTCTGAGGAATTTGGTTCTTCTGCAAATAAGCTGCCAGTTGGTTAGAAATATCGCTTGATTAAAAGTCATTTTTTGCCATCGATTAACTACAAGTTTCCAACGTGATTTCTTCATTACTACCGAAGAGGGTTTCAGTCACGATATACCTCAATGAATACCCAGTAGATGGAGTATTCCGTAAACGCTGTGCTTTAATGATACCTATGCATTGCAAGAAAGATAAGGGCGCTTTTGTTAACAAGCCTTTCATAAACTTACATTAAGTTTCAAGAAAAGGCAAAAAGACATGAGCAAATGAAGTACCATTACAACGCAATGATCGCCACCGACTCCTTCCTTAATTCTGTTGAAAGCCCAGATCAAAACGTGAACAATCGATTTGATGACAAGAAGAGGAAAAATATTATCAGAAATAGACACATCATTAAATGTGTTTCAGAAGCCATCCGTTTTTGTGGTGAGAGTCGTGGCAATACAGGCAACTTCTTAGTGGCTCTGCAGATGATAGCTAACCACGGCGACATTTGCATGGGCCAGGAAAGGCTGTCGTTCCTCGCACTAAGGCACATCCATTATCAAGTTAAAATTGATTTGAATGAGGTGGTAAATCTGTTTGCCACCAAACACCCACGGAGGCTTGAGCTCGGGACAGTCCCGGCTGACGGATTAGTCCGGCCCGCAGTATTTTGTATTCAGTCGTTTATAACTTTATTCGAACTATTGTATTCGAGAAATGTAACATTCAGTTCCTATCGTGTACATGTATTGCTACTTTCCTAAATAAACGGATCAGACAATAAAAAAATACATTTCGGTAGTTTGGTCTACTTAGGCCTCGTAAGCCCCCCCCCCTTCCCCCCCCCCCCCCCCTGGCTAGGGGCCTGCAAACATTTGAAAGTTTTCATTTCGGCATGTACGGGACGAAAAATTACTCTGTATGCAACGTTTCTGTCCTCTTTACGTATACATTTGCTTTTATTCCCGCTTTGTTTTGTGGTGTTGTTGGCCTTATCGTCTACTTCTTTTTTTGGTGGTAGAATTTCCACCCAACCCGTGAGGAAAGTACACGTGCAAATTTTTAACAAGAAGTACCAATCGGTAGGTAGGCCAATGTTCCATCAACTTAGAAAGGAACAATTCCTAGGTTTTTGGTATAATTAGATGTTGCCGAATCCATCAGATCTTCCTCGTTTAGGCATGTGTTCAAAGATTATTGCATCTGATGTCCGAAGTGATACAAAGTGCATGCACCTGAACGAGCCTAAAACAATTTGAAGTCAAAAGGTTATCTAAGTTTAGCCAGAAAGTTCAATGATTCCACCTTGGAATGCAAGAACAAGGGCCTTTAATTTCCTTGCTTTTATCGAGAAAAAATCTCACACTAACTTTAACACTAAACACGAACTCAGTAAATGTCACCTACTGTACGCTCACCACGAGTCTCCCAGTAGCACAGTGATAGAGCGTCCAACCGGTGTACGGAAGGTCATGGGTTCGATTCCCGTCAGGGACTCAGATTTGTTTTTGTCCCATGCTCGCAACATGTTGAATATTCCATCTTTTTTATCACACTAACCTTGTAGGCTACTTTGTCTCCACTTCTTGGAGGGCCATGAAGTGGAGCGCAAAGACTGTAGTCTCGCTGAGGCAGTTCCTGCAAGAAATAATGACAATGTTTAACTTTTTAACAACTACACTACAAGGACAGACACGACAGCTTAGATCAGTTAAGGTAATGTCTTGTGTCCAATCCAGTGGATTGTATGAGCCAGATGGGTCTGCAAGACTACCACCATTTCTGAACACGCCAGCAAAAACGGTCACCACCTGGTTTGAAACGATGTAAACGTAACGTTTGTTGATGAAGACTCACACTGGTACACCCGTAGATTCAAAAAAGCTACATGTATCCACATAAAACTCCACCCTAACAACATCAACAGAATTCCTGAAAGCATGGATACCAATGACCAAGAAACACAAAAGAAGAAAGTTATGAATGTGGGCCGCCAAGGAAACAAGGAAACAACTCGAAATCTGACTGCCAAGGAAATGGTTACTCACTGGAACAATGAGCATCTCAACCACCAACCATGTACATGTGATAACGTGTAACCAGTCTTCATCGCCTGATGAAGATTAACAATAAGTAGTCAAAACATCGCGATTTCCAACTCAGCTTAGTTAGACAAACGATAATACACTTTATTATTACCCCTCGCCCCCCTCAAGCTGGGGAAAAGGTACTCCCCCAGCTTTCAGAAAGGATTCCTTAATGGTTTGCAGCTACAACTGCATGTCCTGGCCGAGAGATACAGTAGAGATACAGTAGTAGTTGTTAGTTTTATGGGGTACAGTTTCCTGTCGAAGAAGACAATAAAAATAATCTGGCTATTTACCTTTTGTTTAGCTTTCTTGGAACTTGACTGGTCATTTTTCTTACTTTCTATTGCAAATGAATAGGGTTGGGTGCTATCAAAGTCATCTGTGATGTTATTTATCAAACAAGCTCCCTCTTGCCCTTCCATGGTCTCATCTTCTGAATCAAACCTTATGTGACTTACTGAAAGACTGGAATCTAGAAGATGCAACGTGAAAATATCAGTACACTGAACATGAACTTAATCATATCATTATCTTTCCCAAAACCCTTTGTCCTCTGCCATTTCTTATTGAATGAGCCAAGCTCCAGTACAGGTCTACACCTGAGGTTAAATCTAATTTAACCATGTTGAACTACAATGTGCATGTGGTTGTCAAGCGTTGGTGGTGAGCAGTTGTTCAGATGCTGTCAGGCTCAGTACATGTGTACAATACTTTTACTGTACTTCAAATGGTATGCCACGAACTGCTCGTATTGTCAAGGTATTTTTGCAGCATTCCTCCCTCCCTTTTTTGCCTAATTTTTATTTATTTAGTTTTTTAGACTGCGAGAAGTCTCTAATTTTGGCAATAGCTTGTGGGGCGGGCGAAATACAGACATGCGTCGCGTCTTCTTGAAATTTTGCGTGCGCGCACGTGTGTGTATTTCGCCCATCCCACAATCGCCATCGCCAAAATTAGAGACTACTGGCAGTCTATTAGTTTTTAGTCTCTACCGACTAAGTCAGTGTGACGGGTGCCAGGGAGAGTGGGGCTCATGGCCGGGCTGCGGGAATTTGCCAGCAATGCATCTGGGGGCTGGCTGACCACAGTGGAGGCCCCTGGATATCCTGAGCACCCAACAACCATTATGTTATGTGAGGAGGTTGGTTAAAGTTCGCATACGTCTAGCAAGATGGGGCTGCAGTGTACATGGAGCATTATTAACCCCCTACCCCATTTGGATAGGAAGCTAGCCAATTACCCCTCCAGAATTTTGTACAGTTTTCCCAAAGCTTACTGTGTGGAGTGTGATACCCCTGGGTGAAGAAAGGTACTGTGGAGTAATTCCTAAGAAAATAACAACATGCAAGCAGAAACCAAGAACATCTTATGTAAAAGTCAATGCCAAATGCTGATGTGGACAGGGCCATACAGATTATAAGGTATTGTGGAGTAATTCTTGAGAAAATGACAACATGTAAGCAGAAACCAGGGCCAAATTACACAAAAGGTTATGCCAAATGCTAATGTGGACAGGGCCATACAGATCATAAGATAAATAACATTGTATCAACAAATTATACACAACATATTTAACACTGTTGAATGATGTCCTGTGTCTTTCACTCTAAACCTAATGCAAGTTGCTGCAGGAACTTGTTCTAAGGATATAAAGTTTGTCACACCTGGCTTTCCATTTTCCGCTCTACTTGTTCGTTGTACAGCATTCACCCGCCGAGTAGCTTTAGCCTGTTTGTGAATGTTGCTGGCTGCAGGTTGATTGACAGATGCTGCACTTGTATCCCTCGTTGTGTTGCCGCTGGACAAAGTACTTGATAATGAAGGTGATGGCAATGGTAATGTTGTATTGTTAGCATTCTTTAATTCACCATTTCTATTAAAAACTGGAACAGATGATGGTGATAAGAAAGGTGATGACAAGGAATTCATACATGGTAATGTCTCAGCTGCCCTAGAGCTGTCCCAACTGTAGGTGTCTTTCTGATTGTCACTAGATGAACTTGGTGATGATGGTGAAGATGTAGATGAAAGCGATGAAAATGGTGAGGATGATGATTTTCTCTTTTTGGTCGCCTTCTTTATCATATTCTTAGACTTCGTCTTACTGGTGTTTCTAGTTTTGGCACTCGACTTCTCATTTTCATTACATGAACTTTTCAAAGATGGTGATGACTGCAATGATGTAGACAGTGACGATGTTGAGGATGACAAAAGTTCTTTATTTTTGGAATCTTTTATTGAGTCAGTCTCTGACTCTTCAGTTTCACTGTAAGCACTTGAAGAACTGGATGATGAAGATTCTTTGGTGGCAGCTGTCGATTTTCCTTCGTTTTTGCCTTGCAAAACAGACATTGTTTTTGAAGCTATCAAATTTGCAACCTGTCCCTTCTTTCCTTTTAGTAAAGTAACTGCAGATGAAGATTTGTCTTGCACATTTTTTCCTGACCCTCCTTGAAGCTGAGATTTATTGAATTTAGGCTGGCCTTTAGTGGTTTTTGACTTTGTAGAATCTGTACCATTCAGAATAGTAGAAGCCTTGGAGTATGAGTTTGTTGAAATTGAAGTCCCTGACCCATCTGATGATGACTCTGCAGAACTGGAACTCTCCGAAGAACTAGAATCACTATCTACAGCATTTTTGCTAGCAACAAAATCTTTTCCCATGCCACTGGTGCTTGCTTTGCTTTTCTTAGCATTAGTTTTCAAAGGCTCAGCAGTATTTTTCCTTTTACTGGGATTTGATTTTGATGGCAACTTCTGAGATGGATGGCTAGGTTTTTGTTCCTCTTTTGTTGAAAGTTGCCTGGAATTTTGTTTTGATGTTTTACTTGGCTTGCATTTTGTGACAGCAGAACTAGCTGATGCTAATGAAGTCTCTTCACTAGCTGTCTTTCTTGATTTAATCCTGGATGGTTAAGAAAGAAAGAAAATTATCTTGAGAGATGACCACAAAATCTAGGTTTGGGAGTTCTTTTCCAAGCTGTACATCTCAGTCTATAAGCTTTACAACAGTTGCAGATCTAGGAGAAGGGTCCAAGGTTGAAGAATTGTGTATTCCCATTACATATCCTGCCCTTTCAACCTGTGCTTGGTATTTTGATTTTGAAATAATCAAATGTGTTCAAACCCAAAATGAGGGAAAAAAACAGTATGGACCATGCAGTAGACCAAGTTTAACGGGAAATCTCATCGATTGTCTTAAAGTGTTTTAAACAAGCACAAGTTGCCATTTGGATCACAGATCAAAAATTCATGGATCCACACTGCATACTCAGATATCAATACATGTATTAAACAGGAAATTCCACTTAAGGTGGGTATGGCTGTTCCCTTCACGTATTATAACGAAACTCCTTGATCAAGAATAAATATTTACTTTGCATGTTGCTGAATATGAAATCACAACATTCAAGCAAAAATGCCAAAACTCATGAAGGAAGGAAGGAATGGAGGTAAGAAGAAAGGAAGGAAGGAAAGAAGGAAGGAAGGAAGGAAGGAAAGAAGGAAGGAAGGAAAGAAGGAAGGAAGGAAGGAAGGAAGGAAGGAAGGAAGGAAGGAAGGAAGGAAGGAAGGAAGGAAGGAAGGAAGGAAGGAAGGAAGGAAGGAAGGAAGGAAGGAAGGAAGGAAGGGAGGGAGAAAGGAAAATTTAAAAAAAGACCCCTACCTTGCATCTGGCAAACTGCTATTTTTTTGTTTTATATTCACTTTCTTCCCAGTATCTTCACATGCAAATAAAAGCAAAACAGAGAAAACTCAAAACTCAGTCAATTCAAAATCTGTATAAGTTTTAAAAAGATATTCTGTATGTATGTGTATGCTCCATAATGTCTCAGGGTTCAATTGTGTTGATTTTGTTTGTTGCATTTTGTTATACTTCTCAGGGGGTGGCAGAGGGGTTTTGCGTGACACGTGATTGCCCCAAAATTTGCAGTGTGGCATGTGATTGTGTCAACATTAGTCATGTGATGCACGACTGGACATGGCAGCATGATATGATACGTGATTTGCTGTTTTAGAAACACATGATGCATGATTTACCAATCAGATTTCAGTGATAAATGAACATTATTTGACTAGAACGCTAACATTGATAGTAAAATTAATAATTCAAATAACAGTGGTCAGTAATCTGTGGCAGCCGTTTCACCATTTTCTGATCTTTGCCGCACCTTTGATCTTCATGGTACATGCAAGTCCAAAAATAGACCACAATAGACACCAGTTAATAGAGTTAACAGAGTTAACATTTGAACTAGACTTTGGCGACCTTTGCCCTTGTCTCTTCAGTATTATTTTTGTTTACCACATGGTAGTGCCACATTGATTATCATGTTCTATCGAAATCTGCCTTATCTGCATTGTTTGTGGAATTGATCACAAGACAGGTCAAACAACGATGTCGAGCCAAACTGTAAGAGGTGTCGTGGTTTTGGTGTCATTTTATGCTGCCCGAGAAGATGGCAGAATTTGCAGTGAGGCACTGCTAAGGAAGAGTCTTGTGTGCCAGTAAGTGAAGTTAACCATGAATACTTGTCGTCATTCAAAACCCATGGCATTTAATTCACCAATCTGAGAACAGTTGTCATTCAGAAGGGGATTGGGAAGAACTTTCAAATAAATATTGCATCCAATTAGTGTCCCCAATTAGCTATCCATAGCTAAAGACCCTGACACTTCAATAAAGTTTATGTATGTATGTATGTATGTGCAACGAAAAACAGCAAAGACGGCATAGATGTATGTATTTTTTAATAGAACTCAAGACTCTTAGAGCCACACAATCCTTCCGTAAAAATGTTACACACAATATAGCTTTCAATATTTACATGACACGTGATCGGTTAAAAACAATCTCCATGATGCGTGATTTAATTAAAACATTTGGTGTGTTGCACAAGTGGTAACACCTTCTAGCCACCCTTTTCTAAAGTGGTTCACTGAGATTGGAACACAATGTGGAGCAACTGTTTCTCCCCCCCCCCCCCAAAAAAAAATGGACTAGGGTAGACTAGGGTGAAGGTTGAGCAATTTTATTTACATGACACTGTATGGGTGTCAGGTTCCATTTATCAGAATTTACTAAACAATTCTAGAACTGAACTGAACTGGTACAAATGAGCACACTTTTAATACAAAGTCTAGGAACATTTTCCATTTAGAAACAGTCCATAAATTTGAGAATGTTGGAATACCGTAAACACCGGCGAATAAGCTGCACTCGCAGATAAGCTGCAGCCCGAGTTTAGAAGCTCAAGATTTGGAAAAAAAAAATTTTTGTCAAAAATTCATAGCAGAGTCATTTCATTTATAAGCTTAAATGAACATATTGGCTGAAGTGAAGTCCCTGTCACTACGGATCGGTGATTCAATTTGTAGTTTGAATAAGACTCAAACACACATTTTAATCCTTATAACAAGTACAAAACATAGGCCCGCAATGCGTGCAGAACCGACGAAGTGTTGATTCGTCTCGAAAAGAAAGCAAGCGAGGCATGCGTGACTGCAGGTTCAATAACATTCAAGCATCTGTAACAGCAAGTTGCAGCAAAAGTGCGTAACTGTAACTAACACTGAAATTTGACCAACTGAAAAAGCGAACAATACCCTGGAAAGGAGGTCAACTGAGTTATTCACCCTCTCCTCACCAAACATAGCCCCACAGACTACGCCCATGACCTCATGCATTCTTCACACAAGATCATTTTTCACTGTCTTTTGGTCGGCCTTCCTCAAAACCCTGTACAAAAAAGCCATCACAATTCTCAAAACAGACGCATTTCAAACAGACGGGTGATAAATTTCCCAATATAAAAGTAACCACATTTTTACGATTGATCAGCATGGGCACTGTAACAGCCACACCTGGGAACCACGCTTTGTGCACAGTTTCCTTTAATCATGCCATGGGCTCCTTAAGCCAAATTGTGAATGCAAATACAAAATAAATCATTGCTACGTACAGGATACAAGAAAGTGCATTATAGGCATTTACCAGTCGTTTTGACCCACTCCACCCTCGATCAATGTTTTTACTTGGCTCAACGTGCCGTGCTAACTGGCGTAACGAAAATTGTGACAGTATTTTGCCCTTTGCGTTACCGAATGACGTAATGTTTAAAATCTGATGAGTCAGCTCATCTGTCTTATCGCTGTGCATATTTAATTGTGTTGAATGAAACTAAAAAATTAAATGTCGATACAAATTTATCCACAACTGAACATGCTTTTACTGAGAGTTGTGATAGCCTCCCACGCAGTCGTTTTTAGGAGAGTCAGGGGGGAGTGAAATACGACTCTCCTAAAAACGACTGCGTGGGAGGCTAGAGTTGTGAGGGATATATTTATATACTGTTGTGAAAAGGGCACTATAAAAACATGATTATCGTTAAAGACAAACACATCGTCAGAATCTCAATGTGCTAACCGGCATGACGAAAATTGTGACAGTATTCTGTCTTTTGCGTGACCAAATGACGTAATGTTTAAAATCTGATGACTCAGCTCATCTGTCTTATCACTTTGAATAATTTGTTGAATTCAAATTAAAATTTAAAGATAAATTTTGTCCGCAACTGAACATGCCGTTACCGAGAGTTGTGAGCTATGTATTTATATACTGTTGTGAATCTGGCACTATAAAAACAGATTATCGATTAAGACAAACACACTGTCAGAATCAGGAGAAATTAGTAAAAAGGCAAAGTCGTCGGTTTATCTCAAACACGTTAAAGCATGTCTTATGACGTAATCGTTAAACCCGGTTTGCTCTTCTGGAGTCAGCAAGTCAGTGTCTCGCACTCTAAAATCGAACAAATATGTTCAAAATCAAACTAAAGCAGAAAAATTAAAAAGACTAACTGGTATATCCTTCTGTGCCGCTTATACTATCCAAGAAGATCCAGCCCCGTGTAGTAATTCATTTCCCACCTGCGAATAACCTTTCTTAACGTTGGCAGCTAGATACTTTCCAAGTATTAAACATAACCACAACAACATACACCAGAATTTTCCTCTCATAACATTTACTGTGAAAGATTCTATCCTTACGATGTCTCAGCAACACTTTGGTCCCACCAGCATCAACAGTGCCACTGGACTTCACCTCCTGTTATTATCAGTCCTCCTTGCTTTCTTTCACTAGTAGTGCACAGATATTTCAGTCCGGCCAAAGCCAACACTGCTCGACGGACGTGTGCTTCTATACCTACGATACTTTTTATGTGGACCCTTGTCCTATCGTGCGTGTGTGTGTGTACTAATCGATGTCTGTGTACAACTTCTTCTCTATATGTTCAGCGGTCAGCACAAAATTATACTAAACACAGTCGAAGCAAATCTTTCACCAAGCCTCCGTCACCTTTCTTGACCTGCCAATTCAAAATGGCGACTCGTCCGCTCTTGTTCTCACGTCATCTCATCCCATCGGCCATAGCAAAATACACACCTTGTGAGCCTTACACGACGTATTTTGACCGACCAAACCAGTCGACCCTCTTGTCACGACTGCTCTAACTCGACTTCGTCGGTAAAAAAGGTACGAAAACGTACTAGAACACAAGACTGCTTTCCCCGATGAACTTTTCCCCAGCATTTTTCCAGTTAAAGCTATTCAAGTCCGAAAGTTTATGAATAAGTTCCTTCACCGTTCGGTTGCGTATCGAGGTTTAGTACCCAGGCATTCGATGAGAAGAGAGAAAACTGGTGACAAGTGTTGGCGCTTCGTTCAATTCGCAAAGCAAATTTTAGCGATTTCTTTAGCTGTTCGTGGCTTCCATGCAGGTTTACAAGGATATTTGGAAGCCATCCATCGGTGACAAAATCGCCTGTGAAAGGGAGTTCGATAATTGCTTTGACAAATTTGCCATCAAAGTTGTCAACAACGGAGAAACAGTGGGCCATTTACCACGTGAGTTCTCGAAGAATTCGTGGTACCGTTTTTGACTTTATTTTGGTGTTTTGGGGATGGTTCATGGAAAATTACAGATTTTTTTCCAGATGTTCCCGCAGATAAGCCGCACCCCCGATTTTGAGCGAAGTTTTAGGGTAAAAATGTGCGGCTTATATGCCGGTGTTTACGGTACCTTTCATTTATTGCCAAATTTATTGGAAGTTTACTTATTTGGGCACTCACACATGTACAAATGTATCTATCTTTTCCAGTACATTCCAACGAAAATTTCCAGAATTTTGGGGGGAGATATGGTAAATAACCACCATTCTCTCATGCAATGACCACTGGACTATCAACCCTCAACAGCAGACAGCAAACACACCAGCTAACCCTCTCACCTTCCTCACTTTCAGACTCCTTGCTTGACTCCTTTGTAGTAATTTGATTCAATTCCACTCTACAAAATTAACATACAAGATATAAAGTAAAACAAAGCACACCACACAAACAACTTTTTGAACTTTATGTATATTTCATTCCGAGACTCAAAAGCTAGAAACATTTTACTTTCTACATGAACCAAGCTTTATTATTTTCTGATGGAATGAATGATCCAGACTCAGTCAAAATAACAGTCTAGATAATCAAAACTATCAATGTTTATGACACAAAAGTCAAAACTGAAGACGTCATCATAGAAGACTTAGGTGATTATGCACTATTTGCATGTATATCAAATGAATGTTTAAGTTGCAGGGTGTGGAGATGGATTAGATGGTGGGTTTCTTTCCAAGTGAATCCTAAGTAAGCTTGCCTAATTAAAAACTAGGCAGACAATGTTCGGCATACATGTAATCTGTACAACATTTAGTTTGCTTTACAGTTGATGTGGGCCCCTGACTTTATTGTTTTAATAGCCACATATCAACAGTGGGTATCCTGTGTCCCCTACAGGACAGAAAGGAGCAATGATGTTGATGGTACTGGACACATCTTGATCTGGCAATACTTCTGTGTACATGCAAAGTTTATGCAAATGAAAGTTGTTTGTATAAAGAAATCTTGGCAAAGAAAAACCAAGTTCAGAAAATGGTATAATTGAGATCCATATAATCAAAGTTGATGGTAAAAAGCAAGATCATAACCAACCTTACAACCTTGTAGCTTGCACAGTATTAACCGACCGACCTAGCCCATTAAAGTGTTTTTAATAAAATTATGTGACCGTGAACAGGAAAACATACCTCAACGCTATTCCGCTAAATGGGCAATACCGTTAAGCATCTGTTAGTTATCCGTTAGAAAGTTTTCTCAAAAACATTAGAGGCGTTAGCCTAACCATTAGCCATTAAAGTCAGCCTGTTAGAACGGACAGTGAAACCGTTCACAAAAATTCTGTATCCGTTAGAACGGGTAGCAGAGCCGTTAGGAAAAATTAGCATCCGTTACGCCATTGAACCAAGTCCGTTGACTTCAAGCTACTTCAAGTGCTGTACGTGTACTGCAATAAAAAATACACGTCTTCTTTCCCCTTTACCACCATTTTCACTACTACGCGACTTTTCTTTTCAAAACACCTCTGAGCACTTTGCAATACGCTTCCATCAATCATACCTTATATGGAAAGTGTGTGATGTTACCGCAATTGAATTGAGCTCGAAGGAATAAAGATAGCGCCAAATTATCCCGTAAATTTGCACTGGCGAGTCATATATTGACTAGTAAGAGGCTTTAGAGTCGTTGATGTTGCAAGAATACTTCACGTTTAGTAGATATTTGTAAAGAAATTTCGACATTTCTTCAGAATTAAATACTCGCTCGGTGGATTATCCTATGCAGTGGATGGTAAGCTTGCGTTTAATCTCGTGAATAAGTTAAACCGAAGTGTGAAGTAAAAATTCTAGCTTTTCTGACATGAAAATACCATGCGACATGTTATTTACCACGAGTATAAATCTGGCAATATCCCGAAGTGTACGAGGACGAAATTCAGGAGTGGATAGAGCATGCAACGGGAAAACCAATCATGATAGGCGTGCGATCAACCGATTCGTGAAGAAAATGGGTTTGACAAGAAGAAAGCTGAAGAAACGTACGTAGGACTTGTTGGATTGTTTTTGCAAGAAACGATGCCAATTCTAGTCACCTATCACCCAAGGAATGGATCACCCGAGGAATGGAATGAAAAACAAAGCATAAGCGCTTTACAACGTTTATTGTTCTACGTGAATGTTAACGCTGTGACATGCTAGCAAGAAAAATCTGAAAAATTGTTATTTATAAAATTAAAGCGGGAACGGGGAAATATCAAGGAAAACATTTTAGCACAGTCTTATGTTAACTTCTTCGTTATAGCTCACTGTGATTACCAAAGAACGTGATAAGCGAAATAGGGCGATGTATCATCGTGGGTCATCGCTAAATTTCACCGAGAACAGTTGCTATTTATAGATGAACCAGAACTTCTCAAATTCATCTATAAATAGCAACTGTTCTCAGTGAAATTCAGCGATCCTACGACAATACATCGTCATGTTTCCCTCATCACGTTCTTTGGCAATCGTCTTGAGTTATAACAAAGAAATGAACTTGAAAGTAAGCTTAAATATTTTCCTCGATTCCCTGTTCCCGCTTGTAGAAATAACAATTTCCCTATCATGTCACAGCGTTATATGTTTACATTCTCGAAACGTAGAACAACAAACGTTACAAGCACGTTATAAGCTTATGCTTTAATATTATTTTGTTTTTTCAATTCATTCCAGAGGTGATAGGTGATTAGAATTAGCAGTGTTCCTTCCAAAAATATGCAGCTAGTCATACGTACCTTTCTTCTTGTAAAACCCATTTTCTTCACGAATCGGTTGATAGCACGCCGATCATGATTCGTTTTCCCGTTGCATACTCTATCCACTCCTGAATTTCGTCCTCGTACACTTCGGGATATTGCCAGATTTATACTCGTGGTGAACAACATGTTGTGTGCTATTTTCAGGTCAGAAAAGCTAGAATTATCACTTCACACTTTGGTTTAGCTTATTCGCGAGTTTAAACGCACGCTTACCATCCGCCGCATAGGATAATCCACTGAGCGGGTATTAAATTCTGAAGAAATGTCGAAATTTCTTCACAAATATCTACCAAACGTGAAGTATTCTTGCAACATCAACGACTCTAAAGCCTCTTACTAGTCAATATATGACTCGCCAGCGCAAATTTACGGGATAATTTGGCGCCATCCTTATTCCTTCGAGCTCAATTCAATTGCGGTAACATCACACACTTCCCATATAAGGTATGATTGACGGAAGCGTATTGCAAAGTGCTCAGAGGTGTTTTGAAAAGAAAAGTCGCGTAGTAGTGAAAATGGTGGTAAATTTATTTTGAAATAAATAAAGCACAATTTACGGTAACAAAATGGTCCCAAAACGGACAAAGAACTTTGTTTTATTTCACAAGTTGCTAATCCGAAATTTGCATAATGTTGTTTACTGTCTTTGTCGTATAATTCGAAATGTGCGAAATAGCCATGTTGAAGGTTTGACCATTTTTTTTATTTGATGCGCTGTTGACTCTGACTCTGAATCGAAAGAAACCAATTCTGGACAAAGTGACAAAAAGAATCTTTTTTTCTGATGAAGCCAGCGCCAGCCGAATTTCTTTCCAGTCGCTCGTCGCGATACCCGGTAAGTGATGTGACTTCAAAAGTTACCACTTAACGTCCTGTTAACCGTTAGATACTTTCACTGTATGTGTTACATTTTTTTCTCAACCGTTTAACGGCTCCAGCCATCCATTAGAGCAAATTGCGCAACCGTTAAAACGTTTTCAGTATCCGTTAGGCATATCTACATGTAGTTAGCCGTTAGAACGTTAGAACGAAACGTTAGAACGTTTTAAGGATCCGTTAGGCACAATTCATTAGCCGTTAGAACGTAAGGACAAAGCGTTAGAACGCTTTGAAGGCCGTTAACTATCCGTTAACTACCCGTTAGTTTTTACCCGTTTGACGGATAAGCGTTAAAGTACGTTTTCCCGTTCACGGTCACATATGCAAGATCTACAAAGTACATCGAAACAGGATGGAATCTTATCTAGGCGAAAACATATTTAATTCTTAAATGGTGTACGTTAAGATAGATACCTTATGTTATCATTTTGCTGGATAACTTCAATCTTCTCTTGTGACGGCAGTAGGTAATCTTCCAGGTAAAGATTTAAGCTTACTGAACTACCAGCCTTTGATAACTCTCTAAATCTCTTCTTGATCAAGTACTCTAAATCAGCGATCGTGCTACATTTGGAGGTATCCACAAGAAACCAACAGTTTTTTATCTCAGCGAGGGACAGAGAACGCTGAAAACTAAGACGGATTCGAACCAAACTGGACATGTTTACGATCGAAGAAGGTAAGCGATGAGCGTCTTCACCTTCGTTCCGTCCGCCATTACTGTTGTAACGTCTACCGCTGACCAAACACCGTCGTCTTGTTTTGTTGAGCCTCGTGATTGGTCTGTTTTCCCCGCGAAAATACGACAACCAATAGGAGCAGTGCATCGCAGACGGGAAATCTTCATATGTTGGAGAGCGGTGTTAATTTGTAAGTGTTTGAGATGAGCAACCCTTTACCGTCTTTACGTCTTGTTGCTTGTTTACTGAACATTTCCGAAGCACATAACAAAGCCATAGTTGAATCAGTGGCGAATGCGGCGCTTAATTTCCCTTCCAAGTCAAACAACAGCCTTTTGAAGTGCTCGTCAACAGTCCTCAATATTTTCTCCGATTACGATTACAACAGATCCGTTATCACAATTGCAGCGCCCGTGGAAAACATAGAAGAGAGTGTGTTCCGAGCCTGTGAAGTTGCTTACAGAGAGATAGACTTGGAGAAACATTCTGGCGGTCATCCCAGACTGGGATCTGTAGATCTTGTCCCTATCCATACAATTACCACTGGTGTGTCTTTGGCAGAATGTGGAGACATAGCACTCAACCTTGGAAAACGAGTCGTGAGCAGCATCAAAGGAACTTCACTGTTTTTGTTTGGACATGCTGATCGGCCTCTATTAAGAGGACTGGTTGAAAGACGCAAAGCGGTCAACTGGTACAATGGCATACATGGTATGGATTTCAGTGGGGTAGGGTGGGACCTTGGCACCCCTCCCTCCCCAAGGTACGGTTGCACAGGGGTCGGTGCTATTCCATATGTGACTAACTGTAATGTCACTATAGACTGCCAAGATTTAAATCTTGGAAGGGAAATTGCTAAAGCAATCCGTGCATCTACAACCGGTGGTTTAGCTGGTGTGCAGTCAATGGCTTTTGAACATGAAGGACGAGTTGAAATTGCTTGTAATGTTGAAGCGTCAAAGGTATGCTGTACAGGAATTTGATTACATGTAGCTGCATTTGTCTTAAGGGATGCAGAATTCCTGCAGTTGAGTGGGGGGAGGGGGAAATGAAGGGGGGGGGGGGGTAACCTGAGAAGAAAGGGGTGGAAATTGGGAGAGAAGGGGCGAGAAACTCAAATGAAATCACAGTTTGAGATGGTGTGAAGTGGGACATTTATCAGTAGCAAAGGCACAAGAGCCTGATAGCTGAGAGCAAAGGTCTACCTGACTTAGTTCAGGGATGTTTTGTGGGGTGGATTCTTAGACTGACTCATGCTTACTATCTGATCAGGGTTTTTACATGTAGTTCTGTGGCATTTGGCATTCCACAAACAATGTAAAAGCAAATGAGAAAAACAGCCTTGTTTATACCAGTGATTGATCCAGACTTTCTTTCAGGTGGGGGGGGGGGGGGGGCTACAAAAATGTCACTGATCATTTCAGCAGGGTGTGGTCAGAGGGTCAATGGTCCATCCTTCACACCAAGGAAAAGTAGCAGTAAGAGTGAGACAGCCAAGTTGTCAGGATAGTCCCTGGCCCCTATCCTAGATCTGCCTTTGCTCACAGTGTTGTCAGGAATTGAAGGGCCCGGTGGAAAAAGGGCGTAAGTGACGATTTTGAGGTTAAAATCGAAATTGCTCCTATTTAGCTGAACTTTGGCACACAGGCCGTTGCGCACTTATTTCTGGACCTGAGATCTAAAATTTGAAGAATTAGCGTATTACTTTTGCTTAAAACTGACACAAAGAAAACAACAGGACCGCGGATTCTAGGTTGAATTCCTTTGTTTTAGTTCAGGCAGAGAACAAAAGAAATCTTTCACGCATCACTTGGGCGAGTTCAGTTCAACAACACTTTTCACGCAAAAGTAATACGCTAATTCTTCAAATTTTAGATCTCAGGTCAAGAAATAAGTGCGCAACAGCGTTCCTCACATGAAAACCAGCCTGTGTGCCAATGTTCAGCTAAATAGGAGCAATTTCGATTTTAACCACAAATCGTCACTTACACCCTTTTTCCACCGGGCCCTTCAATTGAAGAGTCACACTGTATTGAAATTTAGAATAAAAGGTGACCATAATAGAACTTGCTTTGTACTGTTAAGCTCTTTTTTTTCTGATTTTAGGAACTTTCAAGTGAGGGAAGTTTTCAGTACACAAGTCCAGAGGAGATAGAAACTAGAGTCAGCGAAATGGCAGCAAAAAAAGGTGTTGAACTTTATGGAACAAAGCTGGTGGGCTTCACACCAGATGAAGCCTACAGAAGAGCCGTAAAAGCTCTGTCTGATGGAAATGCAGCAGCTTGGAAATATTCCAAGCAATATAGAATGTGACAGATGATGGGCAGGATTTCTACATGTTTTTACACTGTCAGTTATGGAGGATTTTTATGAGCTATGGTGAGGTGATGATGATGGTGATGATGATGGTGATGATGTTGATGATGATGATGATGATGATGATGATCAAGGTGTTGAGTCCATTGCAAAGTATTATTTGGTTTGTAATTCAAACCAAATTGCCAAAGCAGCAGAACAGAGGACTAAAGGAAATTAGCCTATTAGGCTAAATGAAAATCTAAATTATGACAAAGCAAACAGAGAAATAGAAAAGAATCAGTCAGAACTAAATAGGAAGTTTCTGACATAGCTATAATAAACTATGAACTGTATTTGTAGTGTGTTGTTTGGTAGCCTAGGGTAAGAAATTTTGACCATTTGGAGAGCGGGGGCTTTTAAGAGGGGGGCAGAGGGAGAAGGTAGTAAGAGGGAGGGGGAGGGAGGGACCTCGCATGGAGTGGGTTTCTCCTAAGTTGTTATTTCTGTTTGCATTAGGCTCCATATTTGTTTTTCTCACGGTGGAACCCTGCTAACTTGATCATGGTTTTCTGAAATTCCTCTCAATCTAAGACACATCCAATTTACCCTAGCTGGCTTTGACTGCATTCTTACAGTCATTTCTATCAGCCAACTCTGACTCGGTCAATAAACTCCCCACTTTCTGGAATATTTTCCCTTGACTCAAATTTGGCTCAAATTTACCTTGTCAACTCCAACTCCATGTTCAAAGCATTGGTTGGTATTTAAACCTCAAAGTGTCAGCTACAAGCAAAAAATTGTATAACCAAAGTAAAAGTGAGTGAAAAGTGACTTGTGATTGCGAAGGCACAATTACTTCAATGTCTCAATTTATTCTATATCAAACAGTTGTTAGTTTCACTCTTACTGGAGTTGCCAGTGAGGCCAAATTTTTACACCTAAAAAAAGTTCCATTAGGCTAAAACCGGGACCCAGAAGAAGTCACATCTGGTGATTGGTAGTTAAAGAAATGAATTATTAATGAGTTTGAGCTAGTTTGAGAAGAAGTGAGTGAAAGTCAAGCTGCCAGAACTGTTGAAACACTCCCCCTCCCCGCCTCTCCTTCCAAGACTGGGCCCCTGGTTGAGGCCATTGCATCTTTGGAGACACAGGGGCAGGTAATTGGGACAACTGGAGCGAAACGTTTTGAACAACTTTCTCCCGACGGACCCGACCTCATTTGAGTCTGATATGAAAACGCCATCGCATCCACAAGCCCCCACCCTACCCCCGCTCTCTTTGCGGTTTACAGGAAGTTGTCACTTCAAAACGAGGCGAACCACAATGCACATGTGTTTTCTCAAACTGCACAAGGGTACATTATTTTTCGAGCAAATTGTGTTCCTTTGTAATGGAAGAAGTGAAGGAAATTGTGGGAAAGGCTGTTCTGAATGAAGAAACTAGTCTACAGCTGTCTTCTTTGGACCTTGATACTCTACCAGCCGCAGTACTTTCCGAATCTCTCAGCCATGTCACCATTTTGAACGTCGACTACAATGACTTGCACTGCTTGCCGATGGAAATTTCTCGTTTGTCTGCTTTGAAAGTCTTGTCTGCTACTGGAAACCAGTTGCAAGAGCTTCCAGAAACGATTAAGGAGCTTGAAAATTTGCAAGCTCTTCACTTAAACGAAAACTGTCTTCGCGGACTGCCAGTGTTTTTGTCAAGTCTTCAGCACTTGGAAATTCTGGATGCCACTGGCAATGAAATCGACTCCTGGAACGTGGGATTCTCAGAATGCCTATTGGAGTTGCGCTTGGATGAAAATAAACTGACATCTCTACCTGGGTCTTTTAGTGGCATGAAGAACCTCAAGGTGCTCGAGTTGGGCGACAATGATATTTCATCACTGCCAGATGACATTGGCATACTGAGCAGACTTGAGATTTTAAATTTGAGTCATAACAAGCTATCAAGATTGCCTGAGTCAGTGGGAGAGCTCCCCAGTTTGAAGATACTTGACTTGAGTGGCAACAGCATTGAAAATCTAACTGATAAGTTCCAATCGGCAAAAGTAATTGAAAGTTTTTTCATGGAGAAAAATTACCTCAAGACATTGCCCTCATGGTTTGACAGTTTGTCTTCTATTGTAAACCTTGGACTGGCTGATAATCAGTTGATAGGAAGTCCTCTACCAGATTCATTTGGAACTGTATCTGGTAACTCTTTAAAATCTCTAGATCTTTCTGCAAATAACATGTCACAGTTACCAGACAGTATAGGAGAATTGAAAAATCTTGAAAAACTGCAGCTTGGAAGTACAATTTCTGAGCTTGAAAGGAGGGCTTTTCAAAATGGGAATTGGCTCCGTACTTTGCCAAGTACTTTTGGGTGGATGGTCAATCTCCAAAAGTTGCATTTAGATGAAAACCAGCTGGTTGAACTGCCAGAAAACTTTGGTTCCTTGGTGAATTTGGAATGGGCTGACTTTGGCCAAAATCGCCTGGAAAGCCTACCTCAATCTTTTTGTTCACTCAGAAAACTCTGGTTTCTCCAGCTGTCACAGAACTACTTAAAAATGCTTCCTGAGGATTTTGGAAACCTCACGAGTCTTATTGAGCTGAGGTTGAGTTTTAACTACCTGACTGAACTTCCTAGTTCATTTGCTAAGCTGACAAACCTGCAGACCTTGGACTTGTTCCATAATGAACTAACAAGAATTCCTAAGGAACTCTTGAGTCTCAAGAAACTTTTAAGGCTGGACTTGGACAAGAACAAATTCAAACTTAAAGCTGAAAAAGTCCCCAAGCTTACAAAACAAGTGAAGTACCCTACCAAAGATCCAAGCCTCAAAGATAACTGGCGTGGAAAGCTGAGGGAAGACTATATTGAGCCAGATGAAGAGACGACAGTGCAGATTTTGAATGAGGTAGATGAGGAGGAGGAGAGTGAAGATGATGATGCTGATGAGGAGGAGACATGTTTTAGTGAAGCTGCATTGGAATTTGCCATGAAGAGGAGCTTGTCAATATGGAAGTCACACAATGGTGGGTACTTAAGTGTATCACAAATCAATATTACACACATCTCTTCTTACCAGTACAGGTGTACGTTGGTAGTGTCTTTCCATGATTCTACTCTTGTGTTATATTTTTTCATTTTACAGTTTACTATTTATTTCTTGTGAGAAGGTCAAACAATGATTGTAGCTTATAGTTTTCTCAGTGTTTCCTAAGAAGATGACTCTGCGATATCTCAGGAGCATAGCATCCATATATGCACGTACGCATGGGCGTACAGCTAAAATCTGGGGAAAATATATTCCTATTGCCTGAAGGCATTTTTATCATTAAATTGGCTGATTTGATTTGAACTATAGTGATGCGACTTTACGTAAATTATTCCATCATCCTCAGATATTCTTTAACTGTGAAGAAGAGGCTACCATGCAGTGAGTAGGTACAGCTTCAGAAACAATCAGCATGTGAAGCCGCCCAAAACTTTCGTTGAGACTCTTGGTCACGCTAACCCCAGTTTTATCCCAGAGTATATGTTGCATTGTTAACACTGTTAACGTATCCGGTCTCAACAGGCACTGCTGAATGTAGCTTTTGTATTTGATGAAGAGGCTGAAAACTCTTCTTTGAAGTACCATGAGTGACAAGAGATTCAGCTCCTTTGCAATTTGGCACATCCATAAACACAAGGACGTTGACATTGACAGTGTAGTAACAGGGTTTACCTGTCCTGCTTTTCGCTTGTGAACTTTCAACAATAGCGTCACCATTTTTCTTTTTTGTCATAGTGTAGCCCTGCCGAAAACAGTAATCCAGTTGGCTGACAGATAAAATAAACAGCTAACTACTCAGGGATGTAGATAAAAGCCGGCAGCCGGAAAAAATCGCCAGCTATTCCTAAAAAATTGATGAATCTTGGAAGGATGATACACAACTGCCGAAATAGAAAACGTGATGCAGAAGCCGCAAGCGGCTTCTAGTGCCTGCCGCCTATTACAAGTATTCTTCCATCTATTGAAAATTCTAACTACAACCCTGCTACTGCGTTTTACCACGTATATATTTATTCAAAATTCCCCAAGAAAATGCAGGAAATGGCATTTCTGAGACCGTAAATTTCAAAATTTTCTGGGGGAGCATGCCCCCAAACCCCACTAGAAGGGAGCACCTTCGGTGCTCCAAGATACTCTCTTTGTGCATACACCTTCAAAATCACATGCTACGCCCCTGTATCTCAAGACAAGATTTGTATCTCTTGATGTGAGGACTGCAAATTGTGAGATACAAGGAAGTCAAAATGTCTTTATGAAGGGTGCTGTACATACATGATGCCTCTTTGTGACATATTCAGTCTTTGATTTTGTCACTTGTTTTTTGCGAAAGTGAATCATATTTTTCATCTTTTTTAAATTCAGTAATTTGTACAAGATTTGGAGACTGTGCTAACTTAAAACCATTTTCAAAACTTAAGAGTGGCTTTATCCTTAATGACACTGGGTATATTGAGGTTTTCATGGTAGTGATAAATGAAGATCAAAACCTCTATTGTTAAAAAAAATAAATAAAAAAGAAAACAGTAACAGATAACTTCAATATGTATTCATGACTGTACATATCATTAGTTTAAATCAGGCTTATCATAAACCTTTCTAATTGTAGGTCCACATGAAAGAGAGGTGACAACCAGGGAGCACATAAGAGGAACATTTGTTCCTGGTTCCTCTACAACATATCAGCCCCTATCATCTCAGAAAAGAGAGGAAAGCATCACTG
Organism: Siderastrea siderea; assembly: GCA_964030785.1. NCBI lineage: Eukaryota > Metazoa > Cnidaria > Anthozoa > Scleractinia > Rhizangiidae > Siderastrea > Siderastrea siderea. The sequence goes on from OZ034973.1 coordinate 26,322,844, forward strand.
AACTCTCCAAAGACATCTACAGTGAAATGTTTGAAGATGCAGATATCACACCTTGTAAAGAATCTGAACATAGGATTTTGAGTGAGGAGGAAAAACAGTCAAATTTAAAGGGAGGAAGTGACACTTCACCGGATGTGATGTTAGATGCAACAGAAGATTGGGATAAGGAGATACAGGACACTCTGGCATACAATATGATTCTGGAAACATTCAAGGAAAGAAGCCACAACAAGGTTCATTTTCAAAATCAGCTTCAAAACCTACTATACTCATATCCACCCGCATGTCAGGCATTCACCAAGACTGCGAACTATGAATCAGCAGTTTATTCTTCCCCAGCACCACCCCCCTGTGAGGTGCCATTATCGTGTCCCTCAGATACTGATACTGGGCAGTTTGATGATGCTGATGAGGAAGCTGGCATGGAATCCTCTTGAGATTTCTCACACATCCTTTCTTTTAGTGAAATATGGTAGGTTTTGTCATTTTATTTTTGCTTACTTGGGCACATTATTTCTTTTTCTAAGTCTGGTTGCAGTAAGACCATTATGCTTCTTCATCAGTACTTACTGAAATTTAAGAGGAAAGTTATTCTGAGGACAAAGGTGACCCCAGGTACCAAGCTTTGTTCTGGTTTTGTAACACGAAGCAACAATTTCAGACATAAAAGTTTTATTTAGAACACTTGGTTCAAGCACAGAATTCACCTACCTATGGTTTAGGGTTAGTGTTAGGGCTAGCCTAATTCTAACCCTGACCTTAACCCCAGCCCTAACCTGCCTGTCTCTGCTAAATAGTTCAAGTATTTCATATGCAGATCGTCAGTGTCAATGTTGGGGACAAGTACAGAGTGAATTGTTACCCCGCTGTCAGGACGGAGTCTAGTAATACCCATTTTTTGTTTTGTTCATGGTCACGTGCCCCAGACCTGTGGTTTTCGCTCGGCCAAACAAATATTTGTTGCATCTTTCGCTACGCAGACTAGGGCACGAATCTTGAATGACCGCAACATAGATTATAGATTTAGCCAACCCTAAAAGCGGAACTCCACTTTTTTTCTCTAGTACTCATTAACCTCTGAAAATATATACTCTCACTGAAGTCAATAAATATGGCATACACTAGTCCTCAAGACAAGATTCCTTGGGGAATAAATCATCAACTCCAATTGCAAGAATGCAGTTTCTAGTTAATCTTACATTTGCCTGACCTTACCGAAAGTCGAGATTTCACGTTATGTTTTCCTTTTGCTCTTTTTCGTTCGGCTAGATAAGATTAAGAAATGCTTGCAAACATTTCTGAGCCTTTTTTCCCTTTTTTTTGCCCGTGCAATAAATGGGGCAAGGGCAAAAATAGTGCTGAATAGCATACAATCCGTCATGTATGTGTAAAGTGCATCCAATGCACAGAAAAGCCTATGGAAATGATTGCTATGCATGCTAATTCTAATTTGATGGACTTTTACGTGTACATGTACATTATGAACTTTTACATCTACAGTGTAGATTAAGGAACTTTTCTTTGTCAACTTTCCCATCATATACGTGTACTTGCAGGGTATTTATGAAATTAAAATTTTCCTCGTTGAAACAAACATTAACTGTCCTGAAATTGTGTTTAATTCACAGGTTTTAAGTACATTGGACTCAAGACAAATACAGTTGTACACTGGTAAAGTCTAATCAACCAACCAAAATGACTTGAAGATTCCTGGATGTTGCTGGAAGAAAGCTATGACAGTTGTACTGCTGTGGTTAGACAAATCAAGCACTGTCTCCTTGGGCAATGCCACAGACTGCCAAATATGGAGAAAGATTTGGTGAAATTTGCTACACTTGTATGATACATTGGACTGTGTCACTGTTGATCGTGTACTAGTAACAAACTCTCAAACTCGTGACAAGATAATTCTTGTGTCGCTGTTCTGCTAATGTGTATTATTTGACTAAACTTAATGTAAGCTGTTATTAACTGATCATCCTTATGGTCAGTTATTATCAGGCAAGTTAATGTTAGCTTGTCCAAACAAAAATGTTTTGAGGTTTCTGTAGTGCTACATTGTATCTTAGTACAGTAGCACAACACAATGACAAAGAAATTACAGAAACTTTCCAAGACCAGCTTACAGCTCACGACTCAAAATATCTCTCATCTTGATGTTGGAGAACACTTTGAAACATGACTGTGATGTCCATGTTATTTCAAACGATAAGTTGTTAAGTTACATGTAAATGTTGTCCTGTTCATTAGGTCTTTGTTTTGTCATACAAAGTTTTACCTTCAGGAGTCAAAATAATATGTGCAATTAGAATGCGAGGACTTCTGAGCAGTTCCCATGAATGCCAGAATATTGCAGAAAATGAAGCAGTTATCTTTGAATACAGTTCAAAAGTCAGTTTTTTAACAGGACTGATTCATTTGGATGACTTCTAACACGGCTAGCTGACTAACTTTCGAGCTGGGTGCATCGTAATGTTCATCCTGCTCAGAAGGGGCATATTCTAGGTCTACTAACCCAGTTAGTATCTCTGAGTCAGTTGTTTTAAATGCACAGTTGTAAGGACTTAATGTAAATACATAAGAGTTGGCAGGCATAGAGTGGTCTGAAAGATTTCCAACTTGAAAGCAGCTGATGATGAAACCAAGCTTCTCTCCTTCTGACTCCATAACAGATTAAGACAACCCCAGAAGACCACAAGCAGCTGACTTGCACAACATCCAACTCCAGTTTCATTAGCATGAAGTGCACATTACCACTCACTCCCTCATTGATGGGATGCTGCAGGATGCTTGTCTTTACAGGCTTACCACGCCTTCATTGCACAGGAATACCACTGCCTGCTTGTCCACTTCCTCATCAAAAAGATGCTTGTCCAACACAGGGTTACCACTCCCTCATTGATGGGATGCTTGTCCATCACAGGTTTACCACTTCCTCATTGACAAGATGCTTGTCCAACACAGGGTTACCACTCCCTCAGTGATGGGATGCTTGTCCATCACAGGTTTACCACTTCCTCATTGACAAGATGTTTGTCCAACACAGGGTTACCACCCCCCATTGATGGGATGCTTGTCCATCACAGGATTACCACTTCCTCATTGATGCGATGCTTGTCCAACACAGGGTTACCACTCCCTCACTGAGAGAATGCTTGTCCAGCCCCTGATGAAGGTGAGTTTTGTCTCACCGAAATATTGGGCAATAAAATTATTACCCTTCTTAGCTGCCCGATCAGCCTTGCAATTGGTTTTTTGTTTTATTCAACATTGCTGATCCTGATCTACACCAAGATCCGGCTTCACCTCGCTACTGTTTGTCCAAGTGGTCCTTGCATCGAGTTACCTGATTTAATACACCAACCTTCATACGAAAGCCTAATATGCAAACTAGAAAACAACGTGCCTTAGCACGTCACTTCTTAATTTCACCGCTGGATTTGCTCCAGGGGCCCGTTTCTCGAAAGTCCCGGTAACCTTTCGGGCCCGGAGCTATATTTTAAAATCAAAATCTATAGTAAATTGGCGTAGTTTTTAGCCCACATATCAACCTGACTTGTTTTATCAACTTGGAATTTTATTGCTCAGTTTTTAAAACCATTGAGTCTTTAATGTAAACATCGCGCACATAAAATAGCTTTCCGGGCCCAAAAAGGTCGAGAAACGGGCCCCAGGTCGCTCGTTTAGCTTGTTCCGGATAACGCGCGCGTGAATCAAAATGACAACACCCACATATTCTTCGCGCGTGTTTTATAAACACCTGACATCTTTTTCGCATCGCGCGCTATACACACATATACAGTGCGCGTTTTGCAGCCGTTAAACACCTTTCTTGTCCCCAAGAAACACGAGGTCCAAGTTTGTCAGATGTTGTCTAAGATATGAGATGCGCCCTCCCCTACTACTCGCGCTTATTGGACATATGAGGTGATATATCACCAACTCGGAGCTATTGAGCCAACGTAATTTTACTTGAGCACAGCTATTGCGATAGATGGAGCCCGTTTTCGGTGTGTCCTTACCTCTCGCCTAATTCTTTCATTCTAAAGGCATCGGGATGCGATTAAAGCATGTGGTTATGTAGTTAGCGCATTGGACTTCTGAAGCTTGGTGCGTTGAGCCCACGAAGAAAATTTTCTCCACATTGCATCTTCCCATCCACTTTTACATCAGTCAATCCAAACTTTCAATAGTAATTTTCATTTCTGATGGTTCTACACTCGTTTTGTTGTTAATTCTGAAATGTATGGTTATTTCGTAGCTAATTTTCCCTCGCTTCCCCATTAACTGGCAATCAATCAATATTGCAGATGTGAAGACATTAGATGAACGTTGCTGTAGTGATAACACAAAAGGTTTCGCTGATACTAAGTTTAATATTTTCTTGGGCGCAAAATTATATTAAAGTTGAGTTGGTAAATTCATTTCAAAACAGTTCCTTTTCGTGCGAAACCGTACTTAAATATAAATGTCATGACCTTACTCGGGAAAAAATTCCGATCCCCTCACGGGAATCGAACCCATGACCGGTTGGAACGCTCAACCACTAAGCTTTTGAAGACTCGTGGTGACCGAGGTCCTGCCATTGGCTTATGTGCCACAGAACCTGCATTACACAATCTATTATATTTTGTATGCCTGTTTAGCATAATTAAATTTATCATGCACGGTACTCTGCGTGATACGGATAAATTGTGCTTACAGGTCTATTGTCGTAGTTCGTACCTGCGTGGTGCGAGTCTTATGGCAATAACCCCAATTTTATGACCTCGCTCACCACGAGTCTTCCACAGCAGTGGTAGCGCGTTCCAACCGGTATCTGAAAAGCCATGGGCTCTTTAGGGGACTAGAATTTTTTCCCCGAGTATGTTCCTTTTCAGTAGTCTTTTTTGGCACCAGATATTGTGCACTGAAATCTTGTTGCTTGTACAGCTGGTTCAGCGAACTAAAGTGCCCCGAATTAAGTCCGACATCTGAATCAACAGTTGAACGAAACAATTATCTTGCCTGCACGAAAACAGATGTTAAATGTTTCACTTTTAAAAGCTTGTAAAACAGGCTTAAATTCAGTCGACAGTTTTAAATATGGCCGGATCGACCTTCCATTCAATATGATGACAGGGCAAATGTAATATAACTACAAGAGTACATCGACCTTCGCTTGTTGTGCTGAGCTGGTGTATTGTTAGCCCGTTCCAGGCCCTTAGAAAGCAGGGTCGGCACGAAAATTAGAAAGGGAACGCGAAAAATAAGATGCGCCTTGTCTCTCCCCAGCCCCTACGCGTTTTTCGCGCTCGTTTTCTCAATTCACACCGTCCCCGCTATCTCGGAGCCTGGAACAGGCTAGTGTATTGTATGAATAATGTTAAATGTGATATGAAACAACCCATTCACTGCTAATAAGAGGCTTTTGGAGAAACCGTATGGCCAAGCAGCAAATGGTATTTTGTGCTCTTTATATAGGCAATTTGTCACCAAATCATTTAAGCTCTTTTTAATATTATAAAGCATAGAAATAAGTGTTTCTTGCAATTAAGGGGCGTTTGTTAAAAGTTGATTTCGGTTATATATGCACACAATTCAAAATTTGAATTTTTCAACGAGAAACTGCAACCAGCACAACTTTTCAATCTTTTCATGCCCAGTCCAGTTGTCTTAATTATTTTACGCTTTTTCTTTCTGCTTGTGATTCAGTCATTTAGCAGGCGTTCGTAGTGATGGGAAGACCACATTTTGTTGCATTTTTCTAGAGAAAATTCCGTGTTTTTTGGTGTGTAATCCTGACCAGAATCACATGATCGATGCCATTTAAGAATGATCTGCAAGATCTCATATCCGGCCACTGCATCGGCTCATCGTTTTTCAAGGCATGACGTCACAAATGGCACAAGAAGCCTCGTTTGGCATTAGCATAATTCCGAAATCTGAGCAACAGAAATTACCAGCTGATTTCTTTAATTTCGAGTTCAGCGTGTATTGTGACAAAAAATAAAACATTTAAGAATAAAAATTAGCGAAAAAGCACAACGTTTCGATGTCGCCATGACATCATTTTGAAGCGACATCGAAACGTTCTGCTTTTTCGCTTATTTTTATTCTTAAATGCTTAACGAAATTTAATCTGATTAAAAAATTAAACGGTGCTGAAAAAACAGAGCTTCAAAGCCTAACTTCCACTCTGGAAACAATACATCTTCGGAAATCTTTTTAATTCTGGCATATAATACTCTTTGGAAGTAGAAAAAGAATCTTTGAATTCACGGACTCACGTTGTTCTAAATACTGACAGAGATTATATTTTATTATGTTTGATTTTAGTCACCATCACCAATTAAGAAAATAAATTTTAAAGGATAAAGAAAGCAAAAAAAATATACAAACAGATTAACAGTAACATTACACAAAGGCTAGGGAGTTGCTACAGATGAAAACACAGGCCCCTTCCCGGGCCCCTTACACTTAAAAATGTAAAAGAATTCAATAATCTCTCGGAAGAAGTTCATTGCAGCGAAGTGACAGAAACTAGAAGAATGGATATAATAAGCACGTACTAATCTAAAAGCGAAAAAAAAAAAAGACAAACAAACAAACATTATCGGCAAGCTGGGGCCAGTGCATTCTTGCGCGCGGGCGTTGTTAAATTTCAAACAAGTAGGCTTCCAAGTTCATGCATCGTCTTGGTCATATAAATACTTTCACAAGGACATTTGATTATAGTAATAACATCCGTTATACTGGGGACTTTTAACTCCCCCTTAACGGGTGTTACATCAGGAACTTTTATTTGTTTCTGTTAGGATGCATTTGCATATTAAATGATTATATTACCCGAGGATTGAGTGAACTAGCCAAACGAAATGTAAGAATTATCAGATTTCTTTCGGAGTTGGGAGTGGAAGGTCGTTCAACAAGTCTGCTTTTTCATGGAAGGATTAGACGACTCATCCTTGCGACATATCGCTCGGTTCCTCGAACCTGAAGACATCATTAGTTTGAGTCGAGCGTCCAAACGCATGCATTCATTGCTGCCTCGAGTTGTCTTGTCAAACGAAGAATGGTTAGGAGAAGACTTTTGGATTTACGGCCCGAGCGGCGGACATTGGTGCCCTGATCTATACTTTGACGGACCAGATCTCTCTGGTGGTGTCAAGAAACTGAGTTTGTCGGTAACTTGGCAAGACCAAGGTTGGGGAAATCGAAAGGGAGAGTTGTTCTTGAAGTTGATGAGACCAGTTGGCACCGACGAACAGCCAGTGAAGGTAGCAGAACGCCGGCAATTATTTGGGATCGCAGAACACTATGAAAAATCATCACAAATTGTGATTCAAGACCACCCTGTCGTGCTTCAAGCAAAGAAAGGAGATTTTTACAGGTTTATGAGAAATGCTGGAGGTGGAGGAGGCCATGAACTGAGGGTAAAGAACTTCCGTGCTGTTGCTACAGTGTGCAAGGTGATGCACTGATTAAAGCCTTATGTACTGTAGGAATACAAGTATCTGTGCATGCGCCAGCCGCGGACCTGTATATCGAGCAATAAACTTGTACGTGCATGCAAATATTATTATGAACTAATATTTCGAACTAACTAATTACAACCAGACATTAGGGTCACAAAGGGAACGCGAGTGGAATAATTATTTTATTAAATTCTCAATAACAATCAATTTTTAAATTTTTTGGCGACGTTTTTGCAAACTTTTCCTTCTGGCGAAAACTTGAGGGCCGCGGCCCTATACATTACATCCATTTTCATTATTTTCCTAATAAGGTAAAAATCAGGGTTATTTGCTAGTAATACATGTGCTGTGAACCAATCAGAAAGCTAGAAATTCAAGAACCTAGATTGAGAATCTAATAAAGTTCATTAGCTAAATTAATTGAATTGAAAAAGAATCTCACAATTATTCGGATTTTATAAACTCTAAGCTCCACTTTTACGTTAACTCTTAACTCTAGAGGCAAGTAGTTCAACACCTTTCCTCTATCTGGTAATCAATCAATATTGTATATGAAATGTTTAAAGTGATTACACAAAAAGTTTGACAAAATGGTAGATTCTGAGTTTGAGGTTTTTCTTGGGGGTGATGATTGAGTGGGTAATTCATTTTAAAACAATTCCTTTTCAGTTGCCTTTTTTGGCACCAGATATCGGCAAAGACTGTAGTTTGTACAGAGCTGTTTCCCCGGCCTAAGTTGAATTAAAGTGCCACGAATGAAGTGAGTCCACCCAAAAATAGATGTTCAATTTTCCCATATGTTGAAAAGCTGATAAAACAAGTCCAAGTTCAAACAAGGGGGGTTAGGTTCTAAAGAAACTGTGGTGCTGCGTCGGTGGGGAGGTTAAACACAAAATTTTGGATTTATCAACTGAGTTGATAAGGTAGATGGGCCACCGTAAAGAGAATAACTGCAAAAGCTTTTCAATGATTTCAAATATCACACTTCGCTTGTTGTACTGATCTGGTGTTATGGTGTCAAAACCGTAGGGTGTCATGGGGCAAGACGAGGTACTTGCCTCGTCTAGGTTTTATTCTGAAATAATAATAATCCCCAGTAACAGGAGCCCATTACTCACGCCAATGAAAAATATGGGCTCCTGCCAGGAAGCATTAGCCACTGGGTGACAAAAAGTAACCTAAGTAAGGTGTGCGAAAGAGGCCCGTCAGCTCATTGGAGACTTTGTCACCTCAATCGCGGCTTATAAAAGACAAAAGGTTTCTTCCTTCTTTCTTTCTTTCTTTCTTTCTTTCTTTCTTTCTTTCTTTTTTTTCTTTCTTTCTTTCTTTCTTTCTTTCTTTCTTTCTTTCTTTCTTTCTTTCTTTCTTTCTTTTTCTTTTTCGTTTTTTGAGCTACTTTGCCTCACGTTTTGGCATACCTTGCTAAAAAGACTATTAAATGGATTATAATTTCCCCTCGGCATTGTGTCTTGGAAAAAAACAGGCACAGGGGCATGTGAGAGCCTGCATTAATGGACAATTCAAAATTGAAAATAAAAGATTACAAAACTGCTATTAGCCGAGACTTTCATTTTCGTGATGGCCCCTAAAAGAGCCTTCTTGACCTTTTTGGTCCTTTCCTGTACTTCCAGTTAATCATGATCTTCTACTGGCCTACCCATCTAGGGTGTGGGATTTATCTTCTGCAAAATAAGAATAAAAGCGACTCTTTTTTTTCTTTGCGAACTTGTAATGATAAATTTTATGCACTGAAAAAGTTTTTATGAACCTTCAGTCCGAGCCGCTGACCACTTTGTCTCATGTCACAGCCACAAGTGGAGTTGTTTCACGTGAGCTGAGGTTTCTCATGAAGAAACCGTAAAAAAATGCATAACTGACCCTTCAGACGATTGAAGTGTGTAATGAAGAGATTCAGGTTAGACTTTTTTAATTGAAATATCAGGCAATTTTTAAGTTAGGTAGAGGGCTAAAAAAAAGCTTCTTTTGGAAAAGGAACTTGAAAGCCACAGGCTTGCAACCACACTGAGATAGTACAAATGTCATTGACAAGTGTTCTGCTCACATCCGACGTTCCATTACGGAAATGAAGTACACCAAAGTATACCACCCCATGGCCAATTCATCGAGGATATGTTGTGCCAAACAATTTCCCAGATCCAGAATGCCTGGTCAGATTCTTTACTGGCGTCCTCCTTGTTGACTGCACCACAGTTAATCCGTCTACAAGAATAAAGATTTTGATCAACTCTTTCAGCCAATATCTCATTTATGCAACATCTGTGGCCAAAGCAAACCTCCTAAACACATTCTATTGTCGTATGGGGTGAAAACGCTGACTGAAAATGTAGAATTAACACAAATGCTGAATAGACTTGGACATGGTGTGTCCTATTCTGAGCTTGAAAAAGAAAATGACAGCTTTGTGCCTACAGAAGATGGCGTCAAACTTAAATCAGAAGGTGGTTCTTCCAGGGACTAGTCAACTAACGTGTTCCCCAACCTGGCATGGGATAACATCGATAGGTTAGAGGAGACACTCACAGGAAAGGGAACCACTTACGTACCGTGTTAATGGAATTGCTGTCTAACCCAAGGTATTCGGACCACAACTGCCCACTATACAGCCTCCAGTTATCAGCAAATGAAAGCAGAGGACCATCACGTACGAAGTTCAGCCTCTAGCTACATACATCCCAGGAGACAGGGTAGGACCACAGCCACTCAGAACAGCTACGATTGATTATGGTGGCCAGGAACAGATTTCTAGAAGAAAGGACCTACTTTGGCTTATTACAAGACTGGTTAAAGAAGACAACCAGCGGATCCCAAGCTGGACAGGCTTTAACATTTCACAGCCATGAACCGGATGAGCAAGATGCTGTTGGATATCTTCCTACAATAAATGCTCCCGTGACTCAGCTCCTGAAGAAACCGGGAGATTTTAAATCTACCTAAGATTGTGATTGTCATGGACCAAGCACTTTACGCCAAAGCTTGTGAGGTCTCCTGGAAGCACAAAGATCTCTACGCTGAAGTTCTTCTCAGCCTGGGAACTTTTCATACAATTGGCAAACGGTTCCGAGACACTGGTTTGCGTAATATCTGCACTGAGTCAGGGATAACCACAGAAAGTTCAGTCTCAGGCGTCCTCGAAGGAGATGTGCAATCGTGCGATTCGAGTTCACAAGTGCATATACCAGGCCTTACTGCGGCTCATCTGGAAACAGTTCATTCCCTTGGTAACAAATACCTACCCAAACAAGCTGACACACCCACGCGCAATCCAGTCTGAGGCTGAAAAGAAATGGCTGAAACCTTTAGTGTGTCGCAATACAATTACTCTAGCAAATAGGTGAAACTACTCTGAACTTTATGATAAAAGCATGAAACTTGTCACATCAATACTAGGTATCGTAGGGAACGTTTTAAAGATTAGAGGCAATCTGGATAGGATCTGTGGCAGCTGGGAAGGGGGGAGGGGGATTTTTCAATATGGCCGCCATTCAGACTATAAAGACTGTTATTGGAAAAATGAAGCAAAATTAACTTGATACAGTGTTGAATTGTCATTTTGGTTATGTCTGCTTGTTTAAGTTCCCATCAAAACAAAACATTAACATTTTTCGGGCTGATTTAACTGAATTCAGGGGATCGTTTTATTTTAGGTCAAAATTATGCAAATTAGATATCTAGTTAATTCAACTACACTGGTCGAATCATTTAACCACAATTTCGTTTTCTCCTCAATAATTTTTGTGGCCACTTTCAAGCTTACCTGTTTAACTGTTTCATGGCAGAACTATGATACAGTTAAAGACCGTAGAAACACGTAATAACACACGCTATTTATTCAGTTATTTGCTCTTTTATTTTCCATTTTCGTCAGTTTAAGTCAGCCACGGTAACGACACAAGCGCAGTAATTTCCAAAACAGATTTTCATCGGCAAATTTACTTCTTCGTCTATAGCTTTTACAGCTGTCGATTAACTGATTCATTCTGTTAATTACATCCATTCGGAATTTTGTTGGACTGAACAGATAAAACAGCACTTGGCCCACAAATAGCCAGCTGGGTATCCTGTCAGTGACTAAATGAGGGGTTACAGAAGGGACTTCTGTGCAGATGAAGTAGTAATTTGTTTTCTAACATCTTCTCTGAAAAACGTTTTTCGTGTATTATTCACCTTGTTATCAGATACTGGGAGTAGCGATGAGCTCTAATTCTTTAAGTCTGCGTGTGCTGCTGTAAATTGCGCGCATTGTCTGTGCAAGCATATGCAAGGTGGGCATACATGCAGCATCAATGAGCATACTCTATAGCGATCTAGCTATGCACCTTCTCCTTTCCGTAAAACACGGCATGGTACCGCATCTAGTACATGTTGCACGCATTGCACCTGTTGTTGTTTGACGCACTGAACTACGCGAGTTACATAAGGTACCGAGTAAACATCCCGTCCGCATTTTCCGGTTTGTTAGGCGATATCGACTTCAAACATCATCTGGATCCAGTCACCGTCTGCGGTATGAAGTAGCACAATCCGTTAAGATTACAACTCGCTCGATATTTTGTCAACTTTAAGCATTATTATCTCATCTAGGTGCAAAGCAAGGACACGTGCCTCGTTGCAATTCTAGGATACAAAATATCATTTTTTACTTCTTAAGTTTTCCAACAGAAGCGTCCTTTAAAGATGTATTGATCTAGCTATCCCAGGCGAGGACGTCAAACTCCTTGCGCCTGCCAGAAAAGTTATTGCAATCGTTATGGTGCGCCCTTGGTATTCGCACAACTCAGAGCAGCTCGCTCTCGCTCTGAGAGAATTTTGTACCTCAGATGCGATGCGTGGAACTATTACATAGAGTACGAGTGCTAACATATTAATATTCGCTTATGACACTCAGGTTGTTTTGCGTAGTCCGATCAAATTCTGAACAATCTACGGCTTGAAGTTGAAGCAAAACTCTTTTATGAACAACGTATCCCCGGACAATCCTTGGTGGAAAACTGTTCTACTCCTCAGTTAGTAAACAAACTTTCCTATTAGAGCATGAAAAAGAAAATGGCAAACATTTTGACCATCTTTAATAGATTTTAATAGATTTCTACAAACTTCTAAGAGCGCAGACTTATTTCAGGCTGTCTTTTCTCTCATTTTCCCCCTGGTCTGCAGTCTGTAGTCTTCATTCTTCATTTTACCCCCAGCCTACATTTTACCCTTAGTCTGCAGTCTGCATTTTACCCCTGACCCGTAGTCTGCAGTCCGCAGTCCGTAGTCCGCAGTCCGCAGTCTTTCACTGACCGTATTTGTATTTGCTGTCGACGATTTGTATTTGCTGTGAGCGATTTGTATTTGATGTGAGCGATTTGAATTTGATGTGAACGATTTGTAATTTGCTGTGGTGGATTTGTAATTTGCTGTGAGTGATTTGTAATTTGCTGTGAGTGATTTGAATTTGCTGTGTGTGATTTTTAATTTGCTGTGAGTGATTTGAATTTGATGTGAGCATTTTGTTTTGATATGACAGTTGTGGGCCACCGTAGTGAGGGGGCATTAAAACACTGCAAACAAAGGCTTAAGGATCGCTTGTGACGAAGCTTCCACGTTTCAAGCTTTTTTGTGACAAATAAACAAAAAAACCTTGAAAATGTTCACCAAAATCTCCAAAAGTCCCTCCAACTCGCTCTAAAAGTCGTACAGTTTTTCAAAAGCTAAAGTCCCGTGAAGTTCTAAAAATCCCCCCCAAAAATCCGGATTTTTATAGCTAGGCCTATTGCAGTTGAAGTTGTAAGTTGTAATCTCTGCGAACAAGCTAGCCCAAACCGTGCTTTGTCCGTACGTGGAATGGCCAACGCTACACAAATATTATTATGAACTAATACTTCGAACTTATTTAAATTGCAACCAGACATTACAGTCACAAACGGAACGCAAGTGGAATGATTATTTTATTAAACTCTCAATTACAATCAATTCTGAAACTTTTTGGCGATATATTTGCTAACTTTTCCTTCGTGGCGAAAACTTGAGGGCCGCGGCCCTATACATTACATCCATTTTCCTAATAAGGCAAAAATCATGGCTCTTCGCTAGCAATCTGTGTGCTGTGAACCAATCAGAGAGCTAGAAATTCAATGACCGAGATTGAGAATTTAATAAAGGACATTTGCTGAATTAAATGAATTGAAAAAGAATCTCACAATTAGTCGCTAAGCTCCACTCTTACATTAACTCTTGGTTATACAGTCCTTTTGTTGTTAATTCTGTCTGAGATGAACGATCATTTCCAAGCGACAAGTAGTTCAACATCTTTCCCTCTCCTTTCCTCTATCTTGTAATCAATCAATATTGTGCACGTGAAATGCTGTAGTGATCACGTGAAAAGTTTCAGTCAAAATGGTACGTAGATTCTTAGCCTGTTCCAGGCGTTCAGATAGTAGAGCGCGAGCGAAAAATATAGCGAGCGACAGTGCGGGAAAAAACGAGCGGAACTGGGGAAGAGGGCGAGGTTCCCCCGCCCCCTTCCCCAGTCTCCCCACGTTTTTCCCGCTCTTTTGCTCGCTATATTTTTCGCTCGCGCTCCACTATCTGAACGCCTGGAACAGGCTAGTAGATTCTGAGTTTAAGCTTTTCTTTGGGACAATAGTTGAGTGGGTTAATTTATTTTAAACCAGTCTGGGTTTTCAGTTGCCTTTTTTGGTACCAAAAGTTGTGCAAATTTTGTTGTTTGTACGGCTGTTCAACGAGCTAAAGTGCCACGAATTAAGTCCGACATCTGAATCAACAGTTGAACCAAATAAATATCTGAGTCCACCAAAGCAGACACTATATTTCAGTCACGTGTTTAAAAGGTGATAAAACAGGTCTAAATTCGACAGAGGGTCTGGATGTGGTTAGCTGACAACTGACAAATGGCCAAATTTTTAACTGACAACTGACAAATAACCTAAAATTTAACTGACAACTGACATTTGTAGTGGGTTTTACTGACAACTGACAACTGACCTAACTGTCCTTAATATCCTACAAACCCGTTGTAAAATAACACAGTTTGACTGTTTTCGTCAAACAAATGTACGTTTTATACTAAATCTTAGTAGCGGGACGCTAGAGTGTCATATTTCGTTAATAATTTACCGTATGACCCATGTACATCAGGGTCATTTTACCAGCTACGATCTCCAATTTACGCTGAACACGCGCCAGCTTACACAATACACCTTATTTCAAAATGGCGGGAAATACATTATTCTTTTGTCTCCATGTTAATTGGCCCTTGTTGCCTCGTTTTAGACCAAATGTTCCTTTGAATTTTACAGATAGGATCGAGGCAACAAGGGCCAATTAACAAAAAGACAAAAGAGTAATGTTTTTCCCGCCATTTATGAATAAGGTGTCTGGCTGCTAATGCTGACGTTGTAAAAGCTATTGTAAGCTTTAAACGCATTGTCTTGGATATGGCTTTCAAACGACATAGAAGTCGTATGCCGATAAATAATGTAAATACGGTTCATGCGCTCAAAAAACACCTTGTGTCATTCCTTGGACTCAAGGAATTGGTAAGTACATACGGGCTTGGTGACTTTGACACCAAGGTTTACCGAACGGCACCGAAGCCGGGTGGGAAAAGAGACAACTTAGCCATCACCACAGACGACCAGTGGAAGCTGGAACTACCAAGGATGCTGGATGGTGGGACTAGAGAATGATATTAACACTGAGGATCCGATAGTGTCCACTAGAGAGGAGGAAGAAGAAGAGTGCGTTCAAGCTACATCTGAAGGTAGGGATGTGGCAGAAGTCACATTTGTGGACGACTGTCAAGTTGCAGTGGCAGTTGCTGAAGTGCAACCTCCGCCAGATGAGTATGAAACTGACTCGGAAGATGACTTTTCTGATAGGGAGGGCGAAGATTTCGCGCTTATTACTGTTTCAAGATCTGGGCGGCCAATACGCGCCCATTTCCGCCTGGATTTGTAAGGTACGCTTATAGTAGTCAACTTTCATGAGCTGATTAAAAATTTAGACAAGAAAAAGTACACTTTGTTTGTTAGTCTGTTCCCTACAGACGCCTGTTAGCCCGAGTGCAGTATTTCTTTCCGGTTATTTCATCCATGCCAATTACCATCGAGGCATTGCCAAACAGAACCCAATCAAATTTATCGTAATAAAGAACTTTACCCATATTTGTTTGCCTTTGTTACGATCTACTTTTCAATATTTTGAAGGTAAATTTTGATCATCTAAGTGGTTAGAAAGGAATGTAGCGCACGGGCAAGCAGACGTTTGTGTGGAGGAGAATAATGATAGAACCACTTCCAATGATTTTAAATCCAAACTCTGAGAAAAATAAGTCGTTAATGTATCAATTTTCGAATTAATGATATAATTTACGTTATAGAACATTTAGCTAAATTGTGGGTCAGAAAGAAATAATTTAGTTACATGGTTAATTATTAACAGTCAATTAACTGACAACTGACAAATGACCTAAAATTAAACTGACAACTGACAAATGGCCAAAATTTTAACTGACAACTGACATTTGTACCCCCCCCCCCAATCAAGACCCTCTCGACAGTTTGTTATATGGATCGACTTTCTATTCAAAATGGCAGGGCCACTCAGGCTGGAATATATCTGCAAAAGTACATCGGACTGTTGAGCTGATCTGGTGTAATGCACGAGTTATCCCGAGGAAAAAATTCATCTTCGCGTGTGAAAAAATAATCGCATTTTATTTAGAAAGGAGGCTTTCGAAAACCTCTAACAACAAACACAAATTGAGTTGGATCGCCATAAAATTTAGAGCTTTACATTATTCTATGAATACCCTCGGGGCACCTTAAGGGCCATTTCTCCAAAGTTTGATCCGGCCTGGGCACAATTCTGAATTTGATATGGTGTTTGAACCGGTAAACAGGAACCAGAACACGTTTTCGAGTTTTCGTGCTCAGTCCCGATGCTTTTATTTTATTTTATTTTATTTCTTTTTGCATGCTTGTGATTTAGCCATTTCACAGACTTTCCTAGTGACGAAAAATTTTGGCCGAACCATTTCAGGAAGGTGTAATAGGGCCAGATTCATCCAATCGTTTCCGTTTAGGTATGATTTGCAAGTTCTCATCTCGCTGGATTGGCTGATTTGGTCATTTCAATAAAAGTGATAACATCGCAAATGGTACAAAGCTTGATCATATATGGCAGGTTGTGGGAGGCATGAGCGTGATTGGTTGACTCCTTAAGCTCATTAGCGTGATTCCGCTAGCATGGAATCTGAGCTATATTGATTGCCCAATCGGTTTCCATTTTAGCGTGCGCTGTGATAAAAAATAAAACTGCGGCTGAAAACTGTCAAAGCCTAAGCTTCCGCCCGCCCGCAGAATGAATCTGGTGCTTCTGTACAGCCGCCTGCTAGAGGCTGTACACAAGCTAACTGGTAAGCCCACCCACCGTTATTCGGAAATTTCTTTGGGAATAAAAGGGCCGTTTTTTCGGGAAAAAAGAACAATTGGGAGAAAATTTGGATAATGACGTCACCTAACCCGTCACGTGTCTCAATCCCCAAACTGCACTTGAACTGTGGAAAGAGAACACTTCTACTGTTCCCTGCTGGTCTTGCTGCTGCCCAGAGATTCTTTTTCATTCAACCATCCTCAGCTGCTGTGGAACGTGTATTTTCAATTCTAAACAGATCTTTTTCATGATTCGCAAACTAGGTCTTTGGAAGATTATGATGTGGCTGGTGTGATGCTGCAGTATAGTATAACAGTATAAACTAAATTCGATTTTGAGACGACATTACAGCTTTATAATGACGGCTAGTTGGGAGAACATATATTCCGTATTAGGCGGAGTCGCGAAGCGACGAAGCCCAATACGGAATATATTTTCTCCCAACGCCGTCATTATGAAGCCGTAATGTCGTCTCAAAATCGAATTTAGTTTTTTATCGCGATCCATGTCTCTTTGTCGCGAATAAAACAAAAAGCCAGGGAAATAATTTCTGTTGATCAAAATAGAAATTCTTACTTGTCGCGAAGATTTGCACGCGCGATACCTGCTCACGAAAACAATTTTGGGTTGCAGCAAATTGTTTGAATTCGCCGCTTTTCAACTAAGAATTGTTTAATGAAACAAAATAAACTCTTTCAGTGCATCAACATAAATTTTTTCAAACGACGGGGATCGACAAAATAATCGAATATCAATAACGTGGAAATCATCTTCTTTTCCAGGCTGAAAGTTGAACACAAATGATAACGCAAGACAGCGCGCGCATAGCGAAATAAAAACCGAAAAACAAATTGTTTCAAAGAAAAATATACAGTTTTAAAGTTAAAGCACTTACATTTTGGGCAATCTGTCGAGGTAAGTTGCTTGTAGCGATGAATCATATTGAAATGAAGGTTTTTCCAAGTATGTTACTGAGCAAAAACTAAAATTTTGCCGGCGGTTTTGTGAAGAAAAGTTTTGAAGTTTGACCTTGGCTGCGTTGTCATGACAGTTTTTGAACCAATCACAAGCCAGCATTTTGAGACGACATCATCACAAAATAACGTCGTCTCAAACACAGTCAAAAGAGACCACTGGATCGCGATAAGAAGTCGAGTTAAGACTGTTAAATTGTAAGCACCTTTTTGTTTTTTATCTCGTTGTTGCTATCGCAACTACTGGAGTGGAGCGCATTCCTAAGCACATTTCTGTGATTATTTTCGTGGGCTGACGTAGATTCGCTGATGTTCGCGAGATCTTCGGTATTCCCAAAAGAAGAATTTAGCTGTATCATCGGGCTATGTCGGAGACACTTTCATTATTTCTGGGGGCTGATTTATCTGATAACTAGGCTGTCTGGACCTGCCTGGGTCCCTGCTGTTTAGAGTAATAACTTGTGTGGTTTATCAGTGATTGGTAGCGGAGCTCGCGCGCGTATCGCGCCAGCGGAGCACTATTGGTAAACATGCACATTTGGTATCCTATCGATGCGAGAAAATTTGGTTCTGACGTCAGGGTACGCCCGTCCGTCCGTACAGACTCTGGGGAAGGGTGAGGGTAGTCCCAAGGTAACCCGACCGGGGGAGGAGAATATCATCTTTTCTTGGCGGGAAATCGCGCAGTGCTTTCGGCCAACCGGTGCATGCAGCAAAACGATTGTTCGACAGTGTTGAAGTTTTAAACTTGAGAAAAAATATCAAATATCTATAAATGGAGAGAAAAACTTCTCGCAAGAGGTCTTACCTTTTGCCCTAATCCACGACAAATCAACTGGTCTGAAGTTAATGCTGACTTCGACGAATTCGCCCGACGTCTACGCATTGCAGAATTTTTTCATGACGACGCTTCTAGTGACGAGCCCAACCCCTTTCACCCTAAAAGCCTTTGGACCCCCCCGACTAACAGAGACGATGCACTTAACGCTTTTCTCAATGCCGTTAAACATGACTTACTGACCTCCCAACTCAAACGCATCGGCGATAATCTCCCCAAAACACAACGTGAGGCTTTACGTCAACTTAAACAGAGACATGACATTATCATCAAATCAGCCGATAAAGGGTCGGCGACTGTGATAATGGACAGATCCTGGTACATGGACGAATGCAACCGACAACTTAATAATCCCACCTTCTACGAACAACAAGATAACGACAAGACTGACAGTATACAAAAACGGGTTACTGAATATGTCAAACGCATGTTTAACGACAAACTCATCGACAATAAAAGCAAACAATATCTTATACAGAGAGACCCCAGACCTGGACGCTTTTACATACTCCCCAAAATTCATAAAGTTAACAATCCTGGACGGCCCATAGTCTCTTCTAACAACCACCCAACTGAACGCATCTCACAGTTTGTTGACTATCACCTCAGTCAAACCTATAGTTTGTACTGTACCATCCTACGTTAAAGATACAACTGATTTTCTTAACTTGAATACTGATTTTCAAACTTGAACAGACTTGCCGACACTGCCATACTTGGCACCCTTGACGTCATTTCACTTTACACTAACATCCCTCACAACGAAGGAATTGAGGCTTGCCGTTTTTTCCTTCAAAAACGCCACGACAAACACATCCCCACAGAAACCATCTGTGACCTTATACGTATAATCCTTAACATGAACAATTTTACATTTAACGGCAGACATTATCTACAAAAACACGGTACTGCTATGGGCACCAAAATGGCCCCTTCATTTGCCAACCTTTTTCTTGCTAAATTTGAACATGACGCTCTCCGAAACGCACCTTATTTACCTCACACATGGCTGAGATTTTTGGACGATATTTTCTTTATCTGGACCGAAGGTTCAGATAAACTGAAAGTATTTGTCGATTATCTCAATAACCTCCACCCCACCATAGAGTTCACTTGTTCACATTCCCTTACTAATGTCCCATTCCTTGATGTTATGGTTTCACTCGAGGATGGTCTTATAGAAACTGATCCTTACACTAAACCCACTGACAAACATCAGTATTTACTTATCTCTTCATGTCATCCCCCACACACTAAACGTTCTATTCCATATAGCCTTGCACTTCGCCTTCGACGCATCAGGAGTACCCAACGGAACCGCTCCGAAAAATATCCGCTCTTCAGGTTATTCTTGAGCTGGCTGGCAAATTTTTAACCGGTGTTGAAATCTTGCTGGGAATTTACTGTTAGCGAAAGCTTGCTGGGAACTGTGGCCCATCTTACGCTCTGGCTGGAAAAAATTTAACTCTTCCGGCTGGCCTGACAAATTGTCACCTACTGTGACAAACTGGCAAACGACAAGATGTCACGCCGTGTGTTCGTGTTTTGATTAATTAGTGAAATATTTAGTCGTTTTCTGATTTTAAAAAAATTTGTTTTGGTGTCAACTTAAAGACGCAAAACAGACACCGATCAAGTGTCACAGTTGCAGTTTTTTTAGCAGTTT